>OMLC01023102.1:1504-12071 GCA_900302585.1 Regalecus glesne | reverse complement strand
TAGGATGGGTTAAATGCAGAGAATTGCAACTTTCCCCTTGTGGGACTGATAAGGGAATATCAAATAAATAAAACTGAATATAAATCCTTCTCCTCTCTAGGACACTTAATATTCCATTATTTGCACATAGTGAGACACGTAGGACCTCTTTTCTAGATATCCTTGGACTCTCCTAGGCTTCCTACTTTTACAATGTGTCCAATGGCCTTTGTGTTTTTCAAGGTGAGCGTTCTACTAAATCCTATTCCTTGCCAAGGAAACACGCTGACACCTTACATGAAAAGTGAGAAAAGCAGAGTAAGAATAGTATGAAGACTAACACAGGCTGGACGACTTTAACTGCTCACATAACAAATCTTAAAGACTTTTGGAGATATTATACACGTTTTATGGGTCAGCGTGTATTTCATGTGTACCAGGGTTGTTTGTTATGCAAAGGGAGCTTGTCTTTTTCTCTCACTCTAAATCTTATCCCCTTTTCCCCCCACCTGAACCCCCTGAGTGTCCTACTGCTGGGCCAGTCTCTTTAATAACCCTCTAGAACATCAACAGGAAGGAGGAAGTGGTAGCATGTGTCTCCTCCAAGTCACATGACCACTAGCCCTCACTAGTCCACACATCATGGTCTGGTGGGGAAAGCACAGTGCTTGGCCGTCAGAGGAGAATGAAGCAGAGTACTTTCCCTTCACTTAACCAAGAGGCCTGGACCACCCAGAGGGGGACACTAGTGAACCCACAATACTTTATCCAACCTAACCCCTATACCCATGTGAGGCTTAGCCAATTATGACCCACTAACTATGGACCTCTGGCTGTGGTTGGAAACGGTGCAGCTGGGATTCAAACACCCGACTGTATGACACAGAGATGTACTGAACATAGGTGTCTTACCCCCCTACACCACCGGAGGCCCTTTTGTTTCTATTTATGAGTTGTCCAGCATGTAGAAACAGAATTAAAGCTAGATAGATTGATGGATAAATCGATAGCTAGCTAGATAGATACAGGGATGGATGGACAGACAGAAAGACAGACAGACAAGCAGACAGATAGATAGATGTACATCATTAGCTGATATGTTTCGGTAGTACCTGTACCTGGCTCTGGTGAGATCCAGGGGTTTGGTTACAGCCTGCCTCATCTTACAGCCGTTAAAGTAGAGCGAGTCACCGTGGGCATGAGGTGAGAGCTGGCCACAGCCACTGCCCACCCCACCTCCCTGGATCAGTTGCCAGCTCTCCTGCGAGACACTGCCGGACTCAAAGTTGTCCTTGATGGAGCTGGGCAAGTCAATGCTGGACAAGGAACAGTCGTCCCCTACAAAGGTAGGAGGAGGAGAAAAAGAAGAGGCCGATGGGTTATTTTTTCACTGTACATGTTGGTGGTTTTTTTTATTAGAGAAGGTCAATTTCACTCTATGCGGGGACAGAAGTACATTATTTAAGCACTGGCTTCCTTTTATAGAATACTTTACTGACCTACAAACACTCTATTCTCCTTCCACAACAACCTAGTATGTATAGGATCTATATCTATGATTTTCAATGGTAACGATTAACTTTTTCAAACCTTCACTTTGGGGCCTCTATGACTCCCTTGATATGGCTTTATCACAAGCACACCATACTGTGGTTGTTATACAGCCAACCACCAACGATCTGTCCACCATGGTCCTTTTTGTGTGTGTGTGTGTCTTCAGTTTAGGTTTATAGCGTACCTATATAACCCTCATCACAGATGCAGACTGCTCCACTGGTGCAGTAACCATGGCCGCTGCAGAGCCCCGGGCAAGCCTCTCCAATGTAGACGTGGTCCATGCCCCAGCTGTGACGCTCCCCTGTGCCCTCCCTTTGGATCCACCGGAACTGTGTCGCCCTGTGAACATTATCACGATAAAACAGGTCAACACACAGCTTCAAACCTCTTAATCCAATATATTTTTTGCCTTTATATCCTGCCTTTATATTTATTTTTGATGTGTATGGTATCCTTTTGAATAAAGGGAAAGGTTGATTTATTTGCCACAGCATTTATAATAATAAATGACAATGAGAATGCTGAGAGGGAGACATGAGAAGGAGTAAGGAGTAAGTGGAGATGCAGGAGAGAAAGTTTGAGGAGAGACATGATCCTAGACCAATGGATATACCTGTTACTTAGATACCCAACCAACTATCTCTAGATATTCATTTTGTACTTTTTGATACAGTTTCCTTTTTTTCATTGTTGCCATTGACCACAAGTCCCAGTGTTGGTGACAGAACTTGTGGCTATTTGCTCTTGACAAACAAACTTCAAATGCAACTCCATGGTCCATAGAATGATCATTTATTCTTGCATATGTGAGTTAAGCGAGGTGTGTACTCTGTGGGACTGTACCCTGAGGAGACATGGTCCGGCAGCTGGACAGTAACCCTGGTCCACGAGGAGCTGTTAACCGAACTGTAAATAGTGGATTCGTGGAATTGGAAAGGGGAACAGCCCACATTGTTGACCGAAGAAGGGAGGCACTCAGATTGCACCAACTGCCACAAATCAGATCTGGTGAAAAGAGAAAAAAGAGAGAGAGAGAGAGCAAAAGAGAGAGAATGGTGGATGCACTCTACTATGTATAAAGCATACTTAGGGTATGAACAACCTCTCAGCTGTGATATTTTATGAGAGATCATCATGGCTCTCACCTTGCATCCTTCCTGTACTGCAGCAGGACAGAATGATGGTCTTCACACATGTCTGCTTCACAGCCAACAACTATCTGCATCCAAGAGAAAAAATTATTGACGATGGGTATCACTGTGAGTGCTGTCATAGAGCTGATCAATAAAAATGCATCATATGTAAGTACATTTACACCTCCTCTGGTTGCTTGTTGGCCCATAACTACAACTAAGAATAGGTTATGAATTTCACTTTTGTATTACCAAGTCAATACCTAACTATGCAAAATACCACATCAAAATGTATCTGAGTGAGCTGGTTAATCAAGAAAGTAATATGGACAATGTTAAGGGACCATTTGATTTTGCGGATAGCATAGCTCAGTTGCTACCTTGAACTGTAAGATGTAACCAGGCTGCACGATGAGTTCACGGGTAGCCAGGATGTTGTGTGTCCCGTCTTGGTTCTTGTTACGCCAGTACAGGTGGAAGGACGGGTTCCCACAGAAGCCAGCTGTACGCACAGCATGAGGATAGAAGCTCCAGCTCTCCTCATGAGACACACCCTCTGAAGACACAGAGAGTAAGGAAGTAAAAGTTTATTTGTATAGTACTTTTAAAACCAAACTGTTACAAATTACTTTACATACAGTCATGAGGAATAAGAATAAAAGACATCATATATTGCAAATCAAACGTGATATAGGAAGAAACAGACCAAGCTAAAACCAACCACAACAGTTCTATAAAAGGGGTTGCCTAAAAGATTAGTTTTTACAAGCTACTTAAAATAGTCCAAATATTTCCAAAATCTAATGGATTGGGGAGATTATTTCAGATATTTGGAGCCAAAACTCCAAAGGTGCGGTCACCCTTTGTTTTGTAGCTGAAGCGGGCGATGGACAAAAGACCAAGGTCTGAGGGTTAGAGTGGTCGGGAAGTGGAATGGGGAGTGAGGAGATCAGAAATATAACAGGGGATGAGGTCATGAGGTACTTTAATTGTAATCAACTTGTAATCTTGTAAGCTATTCTGAATTGTACAGGTAGCCATGGAAGAGATGGAAGAGCAGGGGTAATGTGGAACTATGGCTAGTTCTAGTAAGTAATTTAACAGCTGCATTCTGAACCAACTGTTGCCTGAACCACTTGAATTCTGCCCTGCTCTATTTCACATGCCAACATGTTTGTTTGAATACGGTGCTGTGAGAAAAGAACAGCTACACATGTACTAAGGGTGGGACCATGGTTAAAAAAAAGGGCCAAGCCAACTCATTCACAACTCTGGCTCATTGTCTACTGAGCCATGTGTCACCTGTAAGTAGAGCACAGCTATGGTTTAGCTCTACACAGCTCAGCCAGCATTCTTTGCTTATTCTCTCCCGTCCTTGATTTATATCTAAACCTTACATCCACAAATTTTCTATCGGACAAAGAAAGAAAGAGAATGGACAGATATTCAAAATAATTTCCAAAATAGACTATACATTATTAACAATTGACAAAACAGCAGCAAACTATCATCTCAATAGCTCAGATTTCACACACTGAAATAATATATCTAGGACACAACCTCATGGCTAAAACAGGCAAAATCAATGGTAGGAAAGAGCAAGAAAAATAAAACCAAAATGAAAGGAAAAGGAATCTCACCATCATCAAAGGTGTCAAGCAATGTGGAGGGGTTGATGTCTGATCCCCCCACCAGAATGTTGTCTATGGCCCATTGGGCTCTCTCCAGACTGGGAGAGGCTAGGCCAGAGGAGATGGTAAAGGGCTGCCACCAGCGTAGCCGGGTGGCGTTAGTGAGAGCGGTCTCAGGTAAAACAATATAGTCTCTTCTGACTGACACATACTTCAGATAGTCCATCTCATGGAGGAGGGTCCAGGAGACACCTAGGATACAGACGGACAGCAAAATGAATATATAAAAAGAGAAGGGTCCACAGATACAGGAGTCAAGGAGAATTGTTTCATCCAAGGTCTGTGGAAATTTTGTAGATGAGCAATGTGCACCTCCATCAGTAGAGTAGTCGAGCAGCACTCCCTCTTTACGGCAGGTTGGACGGTGACACAAGGTCATGTTATCATCACTTCCTATCCTGGCCCAGTATTCCACAAACCTGCCCATACAGACAAAGCAGTTCATATCACAGTTAGATTATAAAATAGAAGAGAGCACCATATTGAGTCCAATAGTCGAGGCAATTCAACATAATTTGCGTTTCATAGAACTGTCTTAAAACAAAAGATCAGAACAAAAGATCAATGAAGAAAATACCGCTCAATAACAGCACAACAGCTGAAACAAATAGAACAGCTATAACAAAATTACAACTATGACAATACCAATGTTTCAGAGCATATTCACATTTTCAGACTGGCAAATGGGGCTAGACAGGATAGCCATTAGAATATGAGAGAAGCAAAATTCAGACCTTCACGTCTTGATTTGAGGTATAGACAGAATCGATTTCTCTGATGGATGAATGAGGAGCATCTTACTTCATTAACTCCTTCTTTAAAACCACCTGATCCAAGTCAAGGTTGTGGGATATGGAGCCTATCTTAGTTGGCATTGGGGTAACTTCAAGAAGAAACTAACTGAAAGGTATTTAGCTCACTATGTGGTCCATGAATACAGTCACTTCAAATTTGCATTCTATACCAAGTTTAGAATCTCAAATTCAACAGTCCTATAGAGGTTTTTATTTAAAAGCAAAGCTTTATTCATTAATTTCTATGTCTGCATGGGTTTCCTCCAGGTGCTCCGGTTTCCTCCTACCTTCAAAAAAGATATGAATGTTAGGCTTAATATTCCTCCCTGTGCCCCTGATCAAGGAAAAAGAACAATAGTTGGTCCCTGGGCACGGCAACTACCCACTGCTCCTGTACAATAGGATGGGTTGAATGCAGAAGACAAAAGGTGTCTGTCTGTATGCGTATTTTTTTCTAAAAAGGCAAGTACTGAAATAGACCCTGATGTGTTTTACATGGAACAAAGCTGGAATTGGCACATGAGTTTAAATATAGAAGAATCATTTAGATTTACAGCTCAGCTTTAAACAAGAAGTGAAAAGAACTGTGACTAGAATTAAATGTAATTAGTTGAACTGTAGATAAATTAGAAATAAATCTACTATTGAGTCATCCAAATTATACTTGAATGCAATGATTATACCATGAGCAATGATAAGCCTGGAGCATTTATGCTGACCATATAGAGTAACACAGAAGAGAAAAAAATGGAGACAATGGAAAATAATTATTGGTTTACTGACTTGGCTCCACGGAGGTCCAGGTCAGCTGTGACAGCCTGCCTGGCGTTCGCCCCTCCGAAGTACAGGGCTGTCCCCTCAACCAATACCCCACAGTCAGTACAGGGCCGGCCCCCCTCCAGTACCTGCCACTGGGGGCCGGCTGCCCCCTCCCAGTCAAAACGCTCCTTCAGAGAGGCCTGTGGAGAGGATACTTGACAGTTTGAGAAATAAAGCATTGGCTCATGTAGATGGATTATTTTCTGTTCTTAAAATTACATTGCACTAACAACAGGTACTTGGAAGTGCAGGAATGATGACCAGTGTTAAGTCATGTCTGATTTATCATGGCACATTAAAACACAAAGCAAGTTGGTGCCAAAGTTCTTTGCAAAACAGGAGAAATTGAAATAAGTAAAAAAAAATCATTGACATGTTCTGATGTCAAAATGTTAACAGCCTAATCAAGGCAATTAATGGTCTGTTAGCACTTTGTGATGATCAAATCCCTTTTTTATAGCTGTGGAATCATCTGATAACAGAAACATAGAGATATGTCAATGACAACACCTGCGTTGTGTTATATGCTGTACTGTAACGCCATCACAGAAGGAACCAAGCTTCAACCTTCTATGATGATGTGGAAGTACACCGGCCATGTTTGTGATGAAGGTCTATTTAAAGCAGCATTTGCTCTTCCTCTGTACCTTGAGAGCAGAGCTGGCATAGCAGTTGGGTCCAGTGAATCCAGGGTCGCAGAGGCAGCGCTGGTCCAAACAGTCCCCATGTCCCCCACAGTGGCTGGAGCATGCTGGCCCGATGTAGAAGTTCTCCACACCCCACTGGATGTCAGAATGCTGCTGGTAGAATCTGAAACGGACTGCCCTAAGGAACACACACAAGGAACCAGTGAAGAGGGCTTGAACGTATGAGCCTTTGAAACATTTGAAACATGTTTAGCAAAGGCTGTCACTGAATTCTCATCATTAAGATGTTCAAGTGGAGTTTTTCTACCCTAATGGGCTCAGTACGTGCTTCCCAGCCACTGAGGATGCACAAGCATCCTCAGTGCCTTTTTAGTACCGACCCTGGATAAATAGGGAGAATTGCATCGGTGAGGGCATCCGGTGTAAAACTTTCCCCGAATAAAATATTTGGATCATAAATCAGATTTCCATACTGGATCAGTTGAGGCCGGGGTCCCCAACGACTATCAACAGTACTGTTGGCCAACAGGGTACCAGTGGAAACTATGCCACTGTTAGGCAAAGGAGAGGGGGTAGGAGTGAGGAGGTGAGAGTCAGAACTTTGAATGTTGCCACTATGGCTGGTAAAGAGCGAGAGATGGCTGATTTGATGGGGAAAAGGAAGGCAGATATACTGTGTTTACAAGTGACCAGGTAGAACATGTGTAAAGCCAGGAGCACTGAAGGTGGGTTCAAACTCCTCTACCATAGTGCAAATAGGAGGAGAAATAGGGTAGGGGTAATTCTGAAGAAAAAGTATGCCAAAAGTGTATTGGAGGTGAAGAGAGTGTCAGACAGAGTAATGAGTATGAAGCTGAAAATCAAAAGTGTGATGTTGAGTTTTATCACTGCATATATCCCTCAAGTTGGGTGAAAGATGTAAGAGAAAGGTGAATTCTAGAGTGAGTTGAAGTGGTGGAGAGTGTACCCAAAGAGGAGAGAGTGATTATTAGAGTGGACTTCAATGGGCATGTTGGGGGAGGTAACAAAGGTGATGGATGAGCAGATCTGGTGCCAAAAAGAGCAATGTGGTACTGATGGTGGTGGATTTTGAAGAAAGGATGGAAATGGCTATGGTGAATACATATTTCAAGAAGAGGGAGTAACACAGGTAGATGTGTGAAGAGTAGATGAAGGTGCACACAAATGGACTATATCTTATGGAGGAGGCACTGTCTGAAAGGGATTGGAGACTGCAGGGTGGTAACAGGGAAGGATTTAGCTAGGCAGCATTGGATGTTGATCTACAGGATGACTTTGGAGATCAAGATGAGGAAGCAAGTGAATGTAGAGCCATGGATCAAATGGTGGAAGTTGAAGAGGGAAGACTAGTATGTGGAGTTCAGGGGTGAGTTTGGAGAGGCACTGGGTGATAGTGAAGTAAGCAAGAAGCAAGATTGAGATGGTTTGGAGGCCAATTTGCAATTTGTGATAATGGGCTATACAAATAAAATTGATTTGACTTAAAGTGCAGAGGAGAGATGCTTGGTATACATTGGAGACGCATGATGAATATGGAAAACATCTTTTCAGCTCAAAATTCCAGGACCAAGGCCTAATATGGAGCTGGCCAAATGTAGGTGACTGGCATGACAGGGGGAGATGGAGATGGATGATTGGCTGTGCTAACCATTAATGAGAGCAGATAATCACCACTCTCTCCTCCTTGGGTACACTCTCCACCACTTTTTCCACTCCAGAATTCTTTCTCTTCCATTTTACATCCAACTTAAGTGCCATATCTACTGATAATGTTTATCACACCTTCAATTTCCAGCTTCATACTCATCACTGTCTGACACTCTCTTTAACTCCACCCTCTTTATATACTCCTCCTTCAGATTTACTCCTACCCCATTTCTCCTCCTATTGGCACCATGGTAGAAGAACTTAAATCCACTTGTGATTCTACTGGCCTTACTCTTCTTCCACCTGATCTCTCACACACACAGTATATCTACTTTCCTTCTCTCTGACCTGGTGGCGGTTGTTGGAAACTGATTCAGTAAGGAGATCTGGTCCATGATCCATATATTTATTTTGGTATTACTTTATAACGGATGCCTTCACTGACGCAACCCTCCTGACATATCTGAGTTTAGGACAGGTTGCTTTTACTGTTGATCAAAAGTATTTAGTCCAGAAGGTTTGACCTAAATATTGTTTAGTTTAATTGTTTTCTTTTTGTACCGTAATATCAATTGTATGTGTGTAGCTTGCAAGTGGATGTGTGTGTTCTATAAGTCTCATGGAATGTCAAATTGGACAGCCCATTGTGGGGTTGAATATGGTTGAGTAGATTACCTTTGGCCGCTTGTATTTCATTCATTTGTTATTGGGTTGACAGGTATGCTGTCTTCTAAATTTAGACACAAGAACACTTACGTGTCAGCCAGGCTGTCAGGAAGGGGGTATACAGCCCTCTTCCAGGTGTCAGCAGGGAAGAAGACAGAGGGCTGGGAGATTTGACCACCACAGCGAGGATCAGCAGGTAGGCACTGCAGCACCAGGTATTTCCATGTTACCCCAAAGTCCACAGAATACTGGACATGGACCTGCCGGTCAGCATGACGCTCTGGGGGACCGCAGCCAACTGCAATCTGAATACAGGCATAGATATCAATAAGGGTTGAATCAACTGAAGGATAAGGAGTGGAATCTCTTTTGCACATCTTCCCTTGCTTGTTTAGAAGATGCTTAATTCAAAGTGACTTACATAAAAAGTAGGCAATTAGCAGATAGGTTTGTGTGTCAACGTAGAGGCATTTTAGATCACCGAATAGTGTTCATTTCAAAGCCAAGAGCAAATGTTATTTCTAAGACAATCAGCCTAAGAGTACTGTCATTTTGTGACTGTTTAGCGGTAGAATAACAACAACACATCTCTTCAACGTGGCGTGGAATTCTGGGGCAGTGCCTAAAGAGTAGCAGACCAAGGTGGTGGTTCCTATGTTCAAAAAGGGGGACAAGAGGATGTGTTTCAACTACAGAGTCATCATATTACTCAGCCTGCTTAGGAAAGTCTACTCTAAGGTGCTGGAAAGGAGGATCTGGCTGGTAGTCAAACCTCAAATCCATAGTGATGTCTCTCATCTTAGTCACCACATTCATATCGTTCTGAATGCAATGTTCATTACTGTCTACCCATGAGCTGAGAATAGATGCCAGACACTTGGAGATGTTATGAGTCATTGAGTTTATCCTACTTACGGACAGGCACATTCTGTTTATGTATTTTAGGTCAACCATAAAGACGAGGAGTGATTTTCCCTCGGTATAATCTATGGTTCTAAATTCTGTATTGTCCTGTTCTAAAGCTCCAGTACATCTGTTGCCTTCTTAGACTGGTATGATTGAAACTACTCCTCAACTCTCTGGGAATAGGACAAGATACCATTGAACTCCAGTCAATGGCCAATTTGCATAGGAAAATAATTGTTGGTTTTGGTCCTCATGCAACTGTGTTGTTTATAGGGTTCGGGGGACACCTGCAGTCTCACTAAAAGTGGTGTCCAGATGAACTGATTAACTTTTTGCGATTTTCAGTGATACTGAATTTTTACAATTTAAGAGAATGTAACGTAGAGACACAAAAACTGACCTCTACAGTTGACATAACCAGTGTCTCCATCAAAATCAACCTCTTCATGTCATGACAAGTGTCTCATAGAAGATAGGTATGTTTTTTCTACTAATTCATTCAGTTTATTGTTTACCTTGAACTGCATGACCCAGCCCTTGTCAGGAACAATGTCGTGTGTGACTGCGTACACCTCTCTGCCATCTGCACTACCACACACCATCACCCCATCAGGAGAGCTGCAGAAACGCTGCACTGAGCAGTCCTCAGAGAACAGCCAGTGATCACTCACTGAGAGAGAGAGAGAGAGCAATGGGAAGACACACAC
>OMLC01023080.1:1644-28720 GCA_900302585.1 Regalecus glesne | reverse complement strand
CTAATGATATGAAGAACACAACACGCCTCTCTCATTTTTTGCTAGGGAATTCTCCGTCAACAGACATTAACTCAGTTGACATTTTGCGGGTGAGTCTGAAATGTGGTGCGAGATATCGTTACATCGACCAACACCAAGACAGACGGCCCAGAGAGCTCCAGTCGTCCGTTGTCAGCGGTGATCTCGCCCTTCAAAGAAAACCAGATCTCGGCCGTGAGAGCGGAGGACGGAGCCCTTGAACAACTCCACAGAAAGCACGGCCTGGGCCGCGACATTAATTTCCCTTCGCTGATTTCCTGCTTTTATTTCCTGCTTTTCTTTGACAACACCCTGCATGCGAGCACACACACCCCCGCCCCCGCCCGCCAATGCCATCAGGGGGGGGGATGGGCATGTCGTTAATGATGGTTTGATACCAAAGTGCAATCTTGTCAGGGAAGCGTGTGCGCAGCTCAGTCAGGGTTGGGTTCAGGTAGGGTTTTTGACCTTTGACCTTAAAATAAAGTGGACTACACTACAAACTGCGTTGTTTCTTCTATCAAATCCACCCAACTGTCAAAACCAAAACCAGGGACTGCACGTCCAAGCAGCTTAATTGCTGGATGGCCCCACATCAGATGCTATTGATTAGTTGTTGTTTTTTAAAACCTTTTTCCTTCCCATCCATCCATCATCCATCCATCATCCATCCATTGTCGACCACTTGTCCGAAGTCCGGCTGTGGAGTCATGCTGGGGCCTATCACAGCTGCTCATTGGACTAAAGTTGGGGAAATCCCGTGGACAGGTCACCCTTCTGTCTCGGGGTCGAGTAGTTTGGGGTTCAGTGTCGTGCACGAGGACACTTTGACACGCCTTCTGCAGGGACAGGGACTCAAACCAAGTCAAGTCCATTTTACACGCATAACCCTTTATCACACCAGTCTCCTGATTAATAGACAACTGCCCTACTTCCTGAGCTATGACCACACACACACACACACACACACACACACACACACACACACACACACATGTGTGTGTGTGTTTTTATATATATACATATATGTGTGCGTGGTCTATTTTTTCACATGCCACAATTATTCCCATGTTGTGAGGGTAGACTCAGATCTAGATGGAGCGTGGGAGGTGGCTGTCATATCCATATAGGGATTTGCAGCTGTCAGAGCGTTCCTCACATTTCCACCTTCCACAGTAAAACACCACATGGCTAAGTCAGTCCATAACAAAGACGTGTGGATATAGGGATGTTGCGCAATGACCTTGTGCCCCGGGTGAGGAGAGTAATCCGGTGTCAGTACAGCTCATAGCTATCTGCGTTGGATGGACTGCATCATGCTCTGGGGGCTGCCGCCATGTTGTCAACACTGTTGTCATCTGAACATCAGTGTGTTTAGTCCATCACCCACATGACGAGGAGGAAGAGACTTAAATGGAAAATGCTTATTTCAAATTGTAATTGGAAACATGGAAAGTGGAGAAACAGTAGAATGCAGCCTTTTTAACAATAAGAGTATCATCTGGCTACAAAAGTTGATGGGCTGCATGCAACATATGTCAATGTTTGATATTTTACATGTGACTGTACAACACAGGCTGTATCAACGTTTTGTAGACTTGACATCCTAAAAGGACAAAGGCAGCATCTGATTCCAGCTTGGCTCTGTGCAACATTTCGGACTCATCTGTGAACCAACACTGGCATCCAGATATCAACCCCCCCCTTAATGAACCATCAAAAATAAACCTCAAAAGTTAAACTGAATGCTTTGCTTGACTTCTCGCTGCGTTTACGACAATCAGGCTGGTCGCTCAACTTTAATTTGCAGCTGCTCCGGGGGTGTTTCCAGACAGATGTTCAGGCCTGCTGTTGACCCTGGCTCCCATGCACGGTGAGGAGGAGCATCTCTAGCTGCACTGCTGTCTGCGCCGTGTAAACCACAACATGCACAGACGGGTGAAGCAGCAGTAACTGGATAAGATCGCCAGTGGCAAGACTCTAGGGTCCCACCCCCACCTCTCTTATGTAATGGCCTGCTGCCACTCGTCCGTGGACATAACAAACCCAGGCGGCTCCCTATGCAAAGCGGTGTCAAAGTACACTCACCAAGCGGCAGAACCAGCACCGCAAGTTTAATATTAGAACAGAGTAAAGCTGCCAAGCACCCCTTTTCGGACTATGAACGCAAACTCCGATATGGCGCAACAAAGTTGGACAACATGCAACCTACAAAGCACAAAGTCAAACCGATCTCTCCAACTTCACTCCCATCAACTTACCTCAATGTGTTTTATCTACGACTCTACGAGAAGGGCTCACTTTCGGCAGGGGAGCCAAAACACGACATCTCCGGGGTGTCTGAAAGCAACAAGCCTCCCTCCCGTGTTAAGTTTTGGGGCGCATCGCTGCACAAAAAACACTTTGGCTTAAACACTCCGCTTAAACGGCTCTTCACAAAGTCAAGGGAGACGACAGTGAAGAGGGCGAATCCGGCTGTCGCCAAATGTCGCAGTTTTCTCGAGTTGAAGACTCATCGCGAAGCTGTAGGGCACCTGTGTACCCTTGTCGTGGCAACAGCTCTCCCTGGATGCACCGAGAGCATCCATGATGTCTATTACGCATAAACACGCCCACGGAGCTGAACGGTGACGTCAGAGTAACGCCTGGCCCTGGTCGCACCGATGAAGACGTCACACGGCGCGCCGGCCAATCCGGTGCGGAAACACGTGTGTGGGGCGGAGCCTCTGCAGAGTCAACGTGAGTACAGCCAGAGTCGAACTATAGGTGGATGCTGGTCAGAGTGGCTGGGTGTGATGTAAAACGTGACAACGTGTACCACACGACTCCTTGTTGTGAATAAACTGATATAACCTCATAATATGTATTACAGATGAGACACCAGAACGACTTAGAGAACTGTCAGCAAAGAAACAGCTTGAAGTCAATCTTTTTTAACGCTGTATGAGGAGAAAAACATCAACATCTCCATGCTGTTTCCACTGATGAGTCGGGACAAAAAGCAACCTTGAACTGGTGGACGTGGAGACGTGTCCACTGTTGTTTGTGTGTTCTCATGACCACAAAAGGCAGCGGCGGGCTCCTCGGCGGTGCCCCAGGTAAAGTACAGAGAGCTGATGTGCTCTATGTGTGCTCTAACATGTGAGAGTCCAGCGGAGGCGTGGTCGTTCTCAGGGGGGGTCACATGTGATTATACGAGACGTGCGTAGACCACTGTCAGGGACGCGTGTTGAGAACACAGCAGCTCTCCACGATGTGGGAAAGAAGAGCAGCCCGCACCTTATTACGTAAATCCACTCCCAGCCGTTTAAACCCAGCATGTCCTGACTCCCTTGCCGTCCCTTGTGTACATGTCTTTGTAGGGCTGTTCTAAACAACTTCACAAGTGAATTAAGACTTTTTCCCATCAGAAATTGATAATATGGTGGTAGATGCATACATTATGGTGGAGGTTAAACACTAAAGAGACCATATTGAGTATGATCCAAATAGTATTCAGTTGGATGTACACTGTATCCCCGTCTGCATGGGTTTAAATATCTGTGGACTTGTGTTTTGATCGTTTGATGAAATGATCGTGTTTGTTTAATGTGAGCCACCGTACTGTAGGGTCCTGACCAATCATAATGCTCACTGGTACGTATTCTAAATTCCTTCAGCCCCCGTAAGAGCCCCCGTTTGCCAGTTATGATGAATAAATCTACTCGTGTACATCTGGTGTGGTCCTTGACCATACCAACCAGAGGGAACTTTCCACACGGTGTCAGAATTGCCTACGGACTTATCACCAGTGTGTATTTTTCTCTCTCCTTTTTATCGTCTGTTACCCGGTACAGTGGAAAATTTTGACGAAACGGCGGATGGGTTTTCGCAGACCCGAGCCGTCAAGTTTGACGAAAGTATTGCTGAGAATTGTCGTGTTTTTGAGCAGGAGTAGGACATTTTTTTATCGCTGCTGCACATCCCGAAAAATGGCAAAGACCAAATCTCATGTCCTCCTCGACAGTATCGGCCCTGAAGCCCTTGAGAGAAATCTCCTTTGTCCACGCTGCAGAGGTGCTAGTCCTGATGTTCACCAGGTCAGCGTGGAGAACAACACAGACTTCAGCTCACAGATATTCCCACAACACAAACACGTGTTCAGCAGTGAGTTAGGCGAACTTCCACTGACATACTCCGTGACCTTGGATCCCGGCATTTAACCTGTGGTCCGGCCAGCCCACCGTGTCCCTCTCACAAAAGGTCACAGAGCCAACTGACTGGGTATCATCCTTGGTGGCAGCATTTAAGAAGGCCAAACGAGACCTCAGACTGCATCAACCCAAAAGACCTCGACACAGCACTGGAGAGGACCCACCATCTGATGCACAGCGTTGTAGATGTGGCAGCACAAATGTCTTGGCCAACAGTGTTCTCAGTCTTGGATGCAAAGAATTCTCTCTGGCAGATACGCCTTGACAGAAAGTCGCCATTGCTGACCACATTCAGCACCCCGTTCAGGTGCTACAGATTTCTGAGGATGCCCTTCAGCATAAATTCTGCGAGCGTTCCATGGAGCCAAAGTAAATGAGGACCAAAGTAAAACATCAAGAAGAAATAAATACGCCAACAATTACTAAGACAGATAAAAATGTGTATTCAATCATTGTCTTTTGGAATTACATTCATAGACAAATAGAAATGGATTGCTTGAGTAGGATAATGTAATTCATAAACATACACTTCGTTCAAACCGTCATCAATTTCCTTAATTGGAGAGTATGTCTTTAGTTTAAGGTACAGAGGGGATGGGGAGACAGCGAGTTGAAAGACCAAACCGGAGGAAATCCTTTCAGAACAGCACATGGGCAAGAGGGGTCTATAAATGAAGGGAAATTGAACGCGTTGCCTGCTCCTGCCCCTTTACTCATCACCAGTGACTTAGCAACGTGGCACCAAATACAATGGTGGGCACGGTTTCATTTCTCACACCTGGTTTAGCAACTGAACAGTACTCCCTGTTCCACTTGTGCGGCTAATTTTGATAACTGGACAAGGCAAGATAACTGAAAATAAAGACATCTTTGCAAGTCATAAACAATTGCACTGAAACGCAAATCTCACAATGGACCATGTTCATAAAGCACGTCAGCCTCCTGGACGTTATTCAGTCTGCCAGATTCATCTAACGCACGCACACTGCAAAGCAACAACGCATCCAAACAAAACCAACGTCTCTCTCAGAAGACACTATGGATGAGTTTGAACACTGAAAAGATGTCAGACGGATTGAAAGACAAAACAGTTTCAGGAAACAGATGACCATGGGCAACATGGAAATCTGAAAACGGTCAGTCACGCACTTCCACTCACTGGGCTTCTGGCTCTAAATTCGAAAGATGAGTCACAATATGAGTCATGTTCACTTTGTGCAGATGCAAATGGCTTAATACAATCATTCAGGATTGTAAAGCATGTGAATATGATGATTGAATGCCTCTCCTTGACCAGAGTGATCATTCAAGGAAGGAAAACCACTTTATAAGGTCACTGTATTCCCACAATGAAATGTGTCCTCTGCGTTTAACCCATCCTATTGCATAGGAGCAGTGGGCGCTGGTGTCAGAGGATGACACTCTTTAAGCATTCTTTAAGTGTTATGAATTCAAAAGACAAGTGCCTGAGCAAGCTCGAATGCAGGAATCCCAATTCATGAATACATCTGGTAAATGGACCCTTTATATGGGGGTGTGAATCCCAATGGTATGGACCTAGCTATGGGTGTGATCGACGCAGTCAAACAAGAGAGCAACTATATGATCATGGTCCATTGGAGAAACTTGAGGTCTGCTTATTGAAACTCTTAAATCACATGGCTGGTGTGTCTTTTACTGATCAGAGATCAAATGTTTTAAAATTAAAAACCTTGTTTTTAAAAAAAACAAAAACATATACACCTTGTGCATTCAGCTATTACCAAAACCCACCCGTTGCTGTGTAGCACTCGACACAGACCTATTAACAGAGATCACATTCCAAGACGAGAACAAACTAATAATACAAGTTAAAATTCCATTGCATACAGTTTAAAAAGACACCCTGTCTCCCACACCTCACATTTTGCTTCGTAATAACATTACAAGGCGGAGACATTGGGTTTTGCAACGTTAGCGATTCACCTGTTGTTCCTGATGCATATCGGGCAAGCATTATCTAAACACATGCACGACCATGATCTCACGCCCTCTCGCAAGAGTAAATGATGACATTCAGTTTCGATTCTATGCCCATTTTGTCAAAAAACACACACCTGGCAGAAAAATGGCCTATAAATTGCAACACTTCTTCTTCCCTCATTTAAGAATCAGTCCATTACCACTGGTAACAGTTGGTTCCAGAGAAGAGCACTTGGAAAAGAAATCTAAGAAACTGTATGGCTTCTGACTGTATAAGACCATAACAATAAGGAGGATAAAGGGAGCTAGAGAAGTGAATGGTTTTACAGCCCAAAGAAGCAGCAGCAGTTATGTATAGGCCATCCAAAGGTGCTAGATGGGAGTCCTGACTTGTGTTTTTGATTGGTACTGATGACAACTAGAGGTACTGGAGTCCAGGGTGATACAGTAAAGCCAATGTGGCCAGACACTGTCCGTAGTGTGGACAAGGGGATTATATAGAATATGGTCGCCAGTCTAGGCACTTAGATCTTGCCAGGACCAAAATTCCATTATGTTGCTTGGAGACTCTGGTCACTGATAGATATTTAGGTGTGGCCATGGGACCTGTCTGTGTTCATGCTTCGTGTGTGTGTGTGTTGTGTGTGGTGTTGTATGAGCGTGTTGTGTATATGTGTGTGTGTGTGTGTGTGTGTGCGCACATGTGTTTTAGATCAGTATCACTCTCTTATACTAGCAGAATAGGAGAACTGGGGGAAATGTGCTTGCTGGTTGGAGTCCTCACAATCCAGACTGTCATCTGTAAAACAAACAAGATGTGGAACTCATTAAGTAGGTTTGCAGCAATAAAACCAACAAACATGCTTCAAACTAGAACCCTGAAACAGAGTTCAACACATCTGGGGTAAGTAAGACCCACACTTCCAAAGTCACCTCCCACACACATGCACACACTCACAGGGATTCTTACACTTGTCTGGTGGTGTGAGTGTGATGGTCTGTGCTGTGAACTCGTCATCAAAGTAGCGGGTATCTGTTTCTGATGTCACTTGGGGTTTGAAGAGCGGTGTAAGCTGAGGAGAGGAAGAACCAAAGACTTCTTTACGGCAAGAAAAAAGGACTCATTATAGCTGCTGTCAGATTCACTTATTTCCCTGCTGAGAACTACCACAGCTTCTTACCTTCTTTTGTACCACATCTTGCCAGTTGATGGAGACAAAGAATTTGTGGCTCATTACTTCTTTGGCATCATTAGGACCTCCCCCTAACCTGTGAGTCAAGACATATCGATGTCACATCCAAAGGCATAATTCCATTACACAAAACACAGGTCAGCTGGCCATCCATCTCAATGTACCTCTGCTTGGGGTCCTTCTTGAGCAGACCGGCCAGCAATGACTTGGCCTCGGGGGCCAGGTTTCGGGGGAAGCGGATCTCCTCCATGAGAATGAGCTCAAAGAGGCGCTCGTGGTCTTGGTTGTAGAAAGGCAGCCGGCCACACATCATTTCATACATGACCACACCCAGGCCCCACCAGTCCACTGCTCGTCCATAGTCATTGTCCTCCAAGACCTGGGGGGGGAGGTGAAGGAGAATTTAGAGGGCTAACTAAAGTACCCAACACATCGATTAACTTTTAAGGATGGAAAGGTGAGCCACTTTATTTAGTTATTGTATTCTTACAATGGAATTTGTCCTCTGCATTTAAGCCCTCATATGGTATAGGAGCCGTGGGCAGCTGCAGCTGCTCCGGGCTTCTGTACATGGAGATTTTCCCCCTACCACTTGGTTTCATAGGACGTGCATAGGATGCTTCTTCACTGCCCACCTTTTCAAGATATATCTTACCGTTTCCAAATGGGACCACCCTATTTCATTTGTGGGGTAACCACATCATAACATTGACTTCAGTATTTTTTAAACACAGTTGATGAAACCTATATGTCCAGCAGAGATAAACCTCACATGAAAGGAAACAGGAGCTAGGAGTACACTATGTAATTATTTTTGATGCTAGGTAAAGTGACCATGTATGACCGCTAGAAGCAGGTCAGGTGATCAGTCAGGAAGCAGTGGTGCTACACACACTGTAAACCCCTTTGGACAGTCTAGCATAGAGCTACAGGTTGGCAAAGGCGTTGACACTCCTTGTTTTAGGGCTTAATATGTTCAACTTCAAGCAGTTTGGTTAGAAAAGAGCCCAGCAACCACATATTATAACACATTATAACCCCCCCTCAGTGGTGACTTAGGGTCAACTATGACTGTCAGTCTGGTCTTCAGTTGAGCGCAGCGGCTGATCCTGGAGCTATATGGAGAGGCTGATGCATCTATAGCCACCACACAGTCCTTAGCAGGGGGTGGCCAGAGTCTACTGGCATAGAGAGCCAAAACGATTGGGGACCACCCTCTGTTGCAGCCTTCATCCGTCTGCACTGATGTTGTGTCCTGGAGACATCTTCCACCAGTTCCACCATTGAGGTATGTTGGATCGCACTTCGTCTGGCACCTCCCCCTTGACCTATCCGCCATGGGTGACCCTACCAGGAGCCGGGCTCCGGACGGCATAGCTCTTGGGATCATTAGTGCACACAAGCTTCTCCACCACGGCAAGGTGGCGACCCAGGAGAAGTCGGCGACTCCAACTGCACTGGACAACTAGTTGTTAGCTCCACAGAACAACCTGTTTTGGGGTCTCTGTTCAGGCCATTCAGCACTGTTGCTTTCATTGAGATTTCATTAGCTCACTCGCAAAACAACTCGCCAGCAGACCATCATGGGAGACTCCATGGTATCCTCAACCAGAACCCACACCCTCAACACTGCAGCACCACCACAGTGTGTGCTCAGCTGTTGCTCAATAAATAAGCAAGACCCGTCTTGTTTAAAAGTCAAACTGCTATTTAAAGTTTTTCATCACATTAAATGTGTCACCTTTAAGAGTCCAGGGACTATGACCACATGGCCCTAAGCAAGACATTATAATGCAATAACTCGATCTAGCGAGCTATATTTGGAGGTTAATTTGACCCAAGACGGAGCTGACGGTGCCACACATTTCAATACATCAAACCTTCTGCAGTTTCCTGAAAATATTAATAAGATAAGACGTTCCTTTATTAGTCCCACAGGGGGAAATTACTGTGTTTACAGCAGCAAAGTGGAAAGCACAGTAAGAGAGGCATCAAATCTAAGGCAGGATATATAACAACAATTTAAACAAGGCGGGACATATGAACACTATATATACAGTAGGAGCACAAAAACATGCTCAGAGTTAACTAAATACTAGGCAATCCAGTTGTTCATCTAGGGACTTTGGTCTGTTGGGGACTAGTGCTGGTTATAGAGTCTGACAGCTGCGGGAGGGCAAGACCTGTGGAAACGCTCCTTCAAACACCTTGGCTAGAGTAACCTGCCACTGAAGGAGCTCTCCGGTACAGCTACATATTCCACCACCAACTAAAAATATTATTCATACTGACAGCCAGCAGTAGAGAAGGTTACGTTGAAGCCTTTCCACTGCTAAGTTCAAACAACTGCTGAGATTTACACTGGCTGCGCTTTCATCAGGCTATTTATAGGTAAATGTTGAGGTGAGATTTGAATGAGAAGAATATGCCAAAAGTATTAAGAGAAGAAATCCAAATATTGACTGATCAGCTCTATACATGCGTGAGGTGGAAAGGAAGACATGCCAATAAAATAAGTGTGATGGATATAGAACATTAAAATTTCTCTGTTATTCAATACTAATCAATACTTCTACATATTGAATGAAACAGTCTGGATTTTCATCACAATCTCAGTTTGATAGATAAAAACTAGCATATGAAAACATCTGGTTCATATTTTAGTTTTTCCTTTAAAATGTTCACATATAAGACAAGATAAGATATTCCTTTATTAGTCCCACTGGGGGAAATTGCGGTGTAACAGCAGCCAGTGTAGAGCACAGTAACAGAGATATCACATCTAGAGCAAAAACGGTAGTTTTCTTATCCATGTTGGTGGGGAATTAGTGTAAAATTTAGTTCAACAAAAATAATTAGTGACACAACAAAGAAAGAGAGAGAAAAAAAGAGAAAAACTCTACAGTGAGCGAGAGCTGCTGTAACTGGCTGCTGCCCTAGCGGAGCGCCATCTTTAAATCTAGCATCTTTAAATCCAACAATCTAATATTCCCTTAAAATCTAACATTTGACTTGAAACAAGGCTAATGTGCTGGAAACATGACATGGGATACTTTGCTCAAGCAAGTTTAAAGGGTTCAATATGTAAAATAACGAATGCTATGTATAATCACACACCTTTAATATCCGTGGGAAAATGTGTCCCCAGGGTTTGAGCCATTCTAATGATTTATTCCCCGTTTAGACTTGGCTTCATGTATATGGATATATCCAGATAATGTCCAAGATGGATTCCGTTCACACCAGGGATCAAAATGTGTTTCCCGCGACCACTTGTGATTTAGATCTTGCTTTCACTCAACATACAAATAAGCTAGTATTCATTTTGAGCAGACTCTTCACACCAGAGAGAAAGTAGACACCTGGCGATGCTGTTGCAGGTACAGGTCCATCTATCATGGTAAATGTTTTGTTTGGGAGTTGTCTCATTGTTTTATTGATGACAATAGAGACCAGAGGTATATTTACTTCTAGAGATAAGGAATGCCGTCCTAAGTGGTTAAGATATGCATATGCACTCACACTGCACTACCAATGTGGTCACATTGGGTCTCTGGTTGATCAAAGTCCCAAACAATCTTGAAACTATTCACGCCTGTATTTCCAGCTTTCCAGCTGTGACCTGATCACCAGAGACACATTTTAATGTAAGTATGAACAGGGCCTTAAGGGCAGTGGGCAGCCACAGTGCGCCACATGGGGGGGCCTACTTCCAAGTTCTCGAGCCAATGGCTTGGTGAAGGGAAGTGCAGGAATATCTGATCTCTAACTTGACACTGCATGTCTTTGGATGTGGGAGGAAACCAGAGTATCCTGAAGAAACTCAAACCCACTCCAGCAGAGAGAATACAAACTCTATGCAGAGTGGATCCAGACTATGACAGGAATCCAGAGCCACTTTCTCGTGAGGCGACAGTGCTAACTCCTGTCTACCATGTTCTTTAACATCTTAAATCAATCACTTATAAAGAAATCAACAATAGTAACAGAAATCAAATTAATATTTCTAATTAAAACTATTTCAGCTAATACTGACAGAGGCCCATAGCTTCTGCCTAAAAATGGCCTCACGGAGAGTGGTATAACAGTTAAGTGCAAAAACTGTCAAACAGAACTTGAGCCCATTCAAAATTCATTTGACGTGAACAAACATGTTTGAATGCAGTGTACTCACACAATTGTTTTCCAACATATCCAGGCTGTCATGGCGCCACAAGTAATTTTGTGTTTTTGAATGTATGCATACATCAAAAATCAAGCTTGCAACTGTTGCTTTTCCTAAATGAGACGTGGCATGCAACTTCCAATCCAAACCCAACCCCACTCTTTCAATGAAATTTATGCAGCTATGGCATTGCACTCCCCTGGTGCTGCAAGGTAGATGGATCAAATGCAAAGCATGCTGATGTATTTCTCTCTGTGCTTCATGGCTGGGTATTGGTATCTGTGCCTACACTCAGTGTGAAAACCTGTCAAACAACAGGCCTGGAATGGGAAAGAATGGGGACAAGTGGTGGCTGGAGGGTCCCCATGGATTTAAAGAAAGGTCTTAAAGTGTGTGGAATTTATTTCGCCGTCTACATTTTTTGTCTGTAATTTTAGGAAGTGAGGTATTGAATATATTCTGGGGCCGAATTAATGAGTCCATATTTTTACTCAGTATTCATATTTTGTTTTATATTCCACAACAGGCTGACAATTGTCACAAGTAATGTATAATGAATGCATTTGCTCTAAATAGCCCACACTATACCTCTAGGGGCAGTGGGACTGGGAGGCATTAGCTAGCAGGTGACGAATGAGGTGACGAGCACAAAGAAAATAGGTAAATGGAAACTCAAACTGGAATAGTTGGAGGACAATAAATATCTATTGTGGGTAGTTTAAACAGTACATCAATTATTAGGAAGTACGGGGTGAACTATGTCATAAAGTATTTATTGACTCCATTCTAACATCCTGGTGATAATGGATTATTAAGATTTTCATGTGAAATCTGAAAATACAAGTGCCAAGCTATGCTAGCTCTCAAGAAAGCAATCTTTCCATAGTTTCATGTTGAACCTGTTGCTAGCTTGGCTAATTGTAACATTGGAGCTAATATGTATCCTGCAGATGCATCTACCTGAAAAACAGACTCTGGAACTGCCACTGCTCAACTGAGCTGTCAACAGACATCGTTCAGCAGTTTATCTCTCACACCCACGTTGAATGCAGAAACACTGTGGGTACCTAATCTTTTTTTTAAAGCAGAAAACTTTAGAGAACTAACAGAATAGGGCAGGAACAAAAATGGCAGTGCTGATAACAAAAACCAATACACTGAGGAAACAAGTAAAGGAAATTCGAGCGGAGTTGCAAGATGGTGAAATTGATAAGACAGCTGATGAGCTGTGACACGTCATGACAGACGCAGCAAACCATCGACAAACAGCCAAAGAAACTTCAGATTGTCTGTGCCAAAGAGTGTCTGAAAAGGAGAAACACGGGTTTGGATCGTCAACTTTCGACCTGTCTCTATAGTGTTCCCTTATGCGTCTCTAATACTACTTTCGGCTGCCATTGTTTTCTATTTTGACTCGTCTACCTCCAGATTTACTTTTATTAATTAACAAGACTGTTGTCAGCTAATTCGCACAGAACATTGCTTTTATATTCACTTTCAATTAAACTAAACTGTTTGGGAGCCACAGGAGTTCAGTGGTAGAGCACATGCTTTGGGAACTGACGAGCCAGAGGCTGCAAGGTCAAACCCATTGCAGGGCATCAGGAAGGGCATCCAGCCCTGGTCCCCCAAGCTCCATCCCCTCTGTCCATCCCCATAGCGTGAGGACTAATCATGACACATGACACACATACCTCTCAATGTATATACAGTCTAGTTTGAAGATAGGTGCTTTGAGTGGCTGCTAGACTAGAAAAGCTCTATATAAGGACAAGTCCAGTTGTCATTTGATTTGGGCCAGCCTATCTCAGTGGCTAGAGCCGTTGTCTGGCAATTGGAAGGTTGGAAGTTTGATCCCCGGTCTCACAGAAAGCATGTCGAGGTGTCCTTGAGCAAGACACTGAACCCCAAACTGGTCCCCGAGCGACATATGGTGGCAGCTCACTGCTCCTATACAATAGGATGGGTTAAAATGCAGAGAAATCCAAATTTCCCCATTAAAAACATTCTTAGAACTGATTTAATGTCTACTGTTAAAGTTTGCAGATACCTGGGGTGGCTCTTACGGGTGAGGAGAAGGCAAGTGTTATGCGAACCCCTGGTTGGTGTTTCCTGGTGTACTCACACCTCATCTCTCTTTGTCCTACACCCTCATTGATTTGCTGAGCCCAAGAGTCCAGTCTCACTGGTCCCATAGGTGTCAGCATACATTTCAGTGCATGAAGACCAGTTGACCAATATTCAAATACCAACAGGATGTGGTTTTAAAAAGATATAAAAAAGTAGATTCCCTTATCAGTCCCACAAAGAGAATTTTTAATTTCTCTGCATTTTAGCCCATCCTATTGTATAGGAGCAGTGAGCTGCCAACATATGGTGCTCAGGGACCACTTAGTGGTTCAGTGTCTTGCTCAAGAACAACTCGACATGATTTCTGCAGGATCGGGGATCTAACCTGTAACCTTCCGATTGCCAGACGTCTGCCCTGTGAGCTATGCTGCCCCTTTTGATTGCTGTTTTGAGTTCCTCATTTATACTATTGATGCAGAAGCTGGAGCTGTTCCTTTTTCAAGATCACCCAGTTTCATATTTCACAAAGAAATTTAACAGTAAAGAAAATATCTTTTTAACAGTGGATTGAAAAAAGAGGCTTTTGCTTTGGTATTGGTCCTTAAACATTTTGAAGTTTACAATTGGCTCCTCAAATTTGCCCATTACCATTTATACTGACCACCACCCTCCTTGTCCTCAAGTCATATGTGGAATTCAAATCAGAGACTAATGCCTAATGCTGGGGCTCTCCAAGCCTTCAACACGGAGGTCAGGTGTGTCAGGGGCAGGGACAATGTTCTTGCCAACGCAGTCATGCCGTTGACTTTTTTTCCCTCTTCCTCCCTCTCTGAATAATGTTCAATAGTGTTCCATGCTCACATTCCTATTATTCCGTTTCAGGGTAGGGGTGTTACACATTCCCTGTGTTGGTGTTTCCTGGAACGTTCAGGCTCGCCCTTTCTCTTATGCTATTTCACTCATCAGGTATCCTGAATTGTCAATGGAGGGCACCTGTATCACCTAACTCACCAACTGCGTAAGAAGCCTGAGGGAGGAGAGAGGCAGAGAGAGGTATACACACACCACTCTGGTTTTTGTTGTTGTCATTTGGTTTTGTTGCAATAGAGGCCACAGGCAGTCCAGTCATTGGAGTTTGTTTTGGTAATTTTAGCGGTAACTCTTTTGGTAGTTTAGGGGGAAGAGCCGAGTTCACATGCCTGTTGCGTGGCTGGCTCAGTCTCTTTCCTATCCTTTTGTTTTGTTTGGCCGGAATCTTGTACTTCCTTTTCTTTTCTTGTAATGTTGGCTGATTTTCTTGCAATTAAATTCAACCTTGTCTTTGGTAAAATGGTGGGTTTTTCCACAATGAAAAGGGCCTCTGGTCAGGCAAATATTGTTTTAAAATCCCACAACAGTGAGGATACTTATTTATAGCCTTCATGGCTACCCTAAGAGTAGGCACCTGTAGTGCAAGAATAGGGAAGCTAAAACACATACTGTTCCTCCACACATGCATACATATAGAGCTTCTGCACAATGAAACCTGAAATAACTTAGCATTATTGGGTACTCTCCTTTTTTTAAGCTCTAGGAGATAAATTATGATTGGAAGGGGTGTTTCTGGTCAGTGTTTACTATGCGTAGATGACACATGAATGGATGTCAAGGCACTTTTAGAAGCTTAATTTCTCATTTGTGACAGCCACCACTTATTTCATTCTCAGTTATCCACTCCACTCTCCTGGCAAAAAAAAGTCCCAGGTCATCACTTTGGCTGTCATTTTCCATTTCTTGAAGCAGTAAATTGTTACTGGCCCGATACATTCTCTTAAAGACATGACTGTCGAGTATACTTGAGAATTCAGATTGACCTAAATTGACCTTTGACGATGCTACCAATCTACCAACCCCCTGAACTTTGAATGGACAGTTGACTTTATTGAGCATAGTCCCAATTACTGCAAAGTCTTGTAGATGTTCTATATGAAAAAGTATATTATAGAAAAGCAAATTTTTTTTAATCAATCTTTAGACTCTCCAATGTCATTTCATGGATAGCAACTTTAGACACAGACTGAGACTACAAATCAGTGTTAAGGTATGCGGCAGTGACATGAGGGTCTAAGGACAGGATGTTGTGTAAGGTCCGCGGAGGCAAATTGTTAATTTGTGATCATGGGCTATACAAATAAAACTGACTTGACCCTTGCCTACCCTTGAAAAAAATGCTAAGAAATATCTAACCTTCCATGGGGTACATATTTTAATCATGGTATCAATATGTGCATTGTTCACTCAGCAGCTATTAATCATTTTACTCTTATGTACAACTGGGGAATGTCCTTATATATTGATGGTAATAGGGACTATCCCGTTATCTCTGATGACTACCTCTGACGTACGCTGACATATGTGAGTGTGCCAGTGATGCGACCAACACATTGATTTCATTATGACAGCTGCAGACACGTAGTTAGATATAGCAGCTGAAGCAACTATGACTGTCAACCTGTGAAGTGGACGAGCATGAACACTGTTCAACATGTGCCAACTCCACCATGTCACCACTAGTAGCTTACCACTTACCTCAGGTGCCAGGTACTCAGGAGTTCCACAGAATGTCTTCATTGTGGCATCAGGGGTGATGCCCTCCTTACAAAGGCCAAAATCAGTGATTTTGATATGGCCGTCCTTGTCTAGCATCAAATTTTCCAGCTAAAGAAGGGCACACAGGAACACAACAAATGTGAGCCTTACCATAAGGGGTGTAAAGCCACAGGTGAAAGTGGTCCCGCCCCAGTTTAAAACTGTGTGAACATAATGACTCCAACTATGCCCTGACTTAACATACAATTCTTAGAAAAAATGTTATAGGTTACTATTTGAGACTCTGGTCCTAGTTATTTTTCAACTAAATCTAAGGCAACATGAGAAAGTGTATACATTCTGATGTTGATCACTGCCAATGTAATGTAGGGAAAGAAACAAAATCTGCCCATCTAATGCGAAGATGACATCTCAAGCAGATGTATATGTCTGAAAGGAAACATGCTGTGGGAGGCTCCTAACCTTTAGATCCCGATAAACTACATCACGTGAATGGAGGTATTCCAGTGCTGAGACGATCTCAGCACCATAGAACCGTGCCCTGTCCTCTGTGAACACTCGCTCCCTTGACAGGTGAAAGAAAAGCTGGAAGTGGCGAAGAACATTTTAGAAGAGGTTAGAGATAATTTGTTTGAATATGGATGCTAACCTGTTGATGCTATGTGTGCATGTATGTGACCGTGAGTTTGTATATACTCACCTCTCCTCCATTGGCATATTCCATTACAAAGCACAACCGATCATGGGTTTGAAAAGCATATTTCAGTGTCTGGAGAAAGAAATGATCAGTAAAGAAATAATATGAAATGAAATGAGAACATGCAAAAGGTTCAAACACAAACTGACCATCTGGACACTGATCAAGTTGACATTGAATGCTCAGATACTGGCATTTACAGTGGCTTGAGAAGTATTCAAAACCCTTCACTTTTTACACACTTCCTGTTGTGGGAGTTTCATAGAATAGTCAACTATCAAAACCACTAGTCGACACTACATACCTGTAGACTAATCATTTATTTGTGGTTTTAGCACTGTCCAATAACAAAGCAGTGGCAAAGACTCTCTTCCTGGAAACTGAATATCCTTACAGGGGTTTGGGTCAGGGAGGTGGCCATGAACCCAATGGACATTCTAACAGAGCTATGGAGGTCCTCTGTAGAGATGAGAGAAATTGACGGGAAGAGGACCATTTCAACACCACTCCATCAATCAGGCCTTTATGGTAGAGCAGCTAGTGAGACGCTACTTGTGAATTAAAGGTATGAGACAGCCTGCTTGGAGTTTATCAAGTGGCATTCTAAGAACTCCAAGTATAAGGAAAAAAAATTGAGATATGTGGGTGGCAGCATCATGTCATGAGGTGCTTCTAAGCAGCAAGGGCAGGGAGATGGGTCAGAATTGAAGGAAAAATGGATTCAGCTAAATACAGAAGTCCTTGAAGAAAATTTGTTCTAGGTACATGCAGCCTTTGACTGGGGTGATGGTTCACCTTAAAACATGACAGTGATTCAAGGCATACAGCCAAAACAATGCTGGAGTGGCTTCAGGACAAATCTCTGACTGCCCTTAAGTGCCCCAGCAAAAGCCCAGACTTAGAAGGCTGAATACTTATGCTTAAGATTTCAGTTTTTGATTTTTAATAGTTTTGCAAAACTTTGGAAAAAAATATGTTTTCACTTTGTCACTATGGGTGTGGATTGATGGACAGAAATGACAATTTTATCCATTTAAAATTAAATCTACAAGTTTACAAAAAGTGAAGGGGTCTTAATACTTTCCAGCTGGGTTTCCATTGACATTTTGAGCAAAATACAGGTGACTGTCTTTTAGAAGTCGACAAAGTACAATTGCGTATGATGTTTCCATTGAGTGATGATATGCGATTAAAAGTGGGTTTGCTCCTCTCTTGATAAGGTGAAGGATCTCCAGGACCTGATAAATATTGGCATGGAGAAATAGCCGTGTTAATGTTTAATCATGGGCAACAAGGGTACGTGATATATCCAATGACGTGAAGTCGAATCCCTTATAACTAGCAGCGCCTAAGTATCAGGGATTTATGGAATGCCATTGTCCACAATGATTTTTTCCAGAAGTCCTATGGATCAAAAACTTCCGAATGACCCACATTACATTTGATGAGTAATGCAGTGCATGGGAACCCGAGGAAGCCAGTTCCCACTTGAAACGCATAGCTGTTGCTTTAAATAAATTGGCTACCTTGACTTAAATTTGAAAATGTGTTCGAGTCAAACTTGTGAAATATTGCTTTTTCAATTCATCTGAAAAACCAACTCATGTGTGTATAAACTATTTTTATATTCATTTTTTTCGTTTTAGTTTGCAATTTCAAATTGTGCATTGAGGTTAATAAAAACGTGTTTTCCAAAACCACTGTACATTGATTTCCATTTAAACAAAATGAGAATTGAGAAAAATGCTTGTTACTTGTTTCAAGGTATCATTAAAACTACACTGGACACAGAGTAACTAAATAACATTATATCGAGCAAATTAGGAGAGTAGAACTGAGAGCTGATCAATTAAAAATGTTCCCAGGTGAGGGATCCATATAATGGGGGCATAGCTTGTGGGGATTGCACATTAGCCAGTGGACAATTTTGCTCATAGAAAAATAATAGAAAAATTAAAATCAATTGAATGTTAATACCTTAGAGCTAGCTATTTAGTTTGGGATAAAGTTTCTTGTTACTAGTAATGTTCCTGTGGCCATCTGGGCAAGTACGTGATGACAGGAAAAGGACGCTGTACTCACCGTGAGAAAGGGGTGTCGTGTGTTTTGTAACACTCTACTTTCTGTAACTGTGTGGGCCACCTCATCCTGTTTACACACACAGATTAGAGTAAACTGATTACGTGGCTCATTATGGCTTGAAGGCAAAGAGTTAAAATTCCCATCCACAAAATAAAAATCACAAGAGAAGGGGAGGTGGAAATGAAGGCTACTTGACTGAAGTGTCAACATTGACAAACTCTATCACAAACAACTATGACCTTTCAATAGTCAACTACACGTATAGAAGCAAAGGTTAGCTATAATGAGCGCACATGTGCAGGTGCGTGCACACACACACACACACACACACACACAGACACACACACCTGACTCACCTTCGCTATAATGACCTCTTTGCGCAGTATCTTCATGGCATAGTGCACACCAGTGGACTTCTCTTTAACAAGAATCACCTTCCCAAATGTTCCTTTGCCAAGAAGCTTCAAGTACTCAAAGTCGTTCATGGTCTGAGGGGTAAAAATGGCTAAAATAAGTGGTCTTTCATTCTAAATCACTTTAAGGCATGAGAAATCAACAAGGCTACAAATGTCGACTGACATTTAAGCAGCTTATATGAAACTCGACAAAACATCTAAACGGCAAACACACTGAAACAGCCTTGCCAACAGCTGCTTTATCAAACATTATCAGCCAACCTTCATGTACTATAGGCCTGACGTCATCATCTCTGCTCCTCACGGCCTACAGCACATTACTGCTGGTTTTCTATTTAGCCAGATGCTCCACCTGTTTAAGCAGGAGGTCTTTAGACCACAAAAAACAGGTGACTGTAATTTACTGTGAAGAAATAGAGAACCAGCAGTGGCGCAGCCTTGCGACACTGCTGGTTGTTTCTACCGCTGAGCTACAGACGTTTATTGTGTTATCCTCTTTCAGTGTTTTGATCTCTAAATTGTGTAGATTCTGTATACACAACATCCATTACACATCTGTTGGTCTTAGGAAAGAGATCCCTCCTTTGTTGCCCTCCCTGAGGTTTCTTCTTAGGGAATTGTTCATTATTTGGTGCAAAGGTCTCAGGACAGAATGTTTTGTTACTGTAAAGCCCTCTGAGCCAAATCTGTAGTTTGTAATAATGGGCTATACAAATAGAATTGACTTGACTAACCACTGATTTTAGTAATAGCTGCTTTCCAGATGCCATGGAAGGACACTCTGCTCTCTTATCAATACGTGGTCATTGAGCTTCACTTTGGTGAAAAAGCAACTCCATCTAAGTTCATGTCCATCTACATAATGCGGGGACTAATTGTGACATGTAAAAGCTGACCCATTTATTTGCAAATACATGTATTGTTACTGACAATGGCAACATGCATTTTAAAAATGTCCTCTTCCACTAATGCACCAATAGATCTACAGTTGGCCACTGACTGAAGTGGTCTAGCCTCCTAGTTAGCTGTAATAAGTATTTGGTGAATATGGTTGCGCAATGCTTCAACATTTTCATTTTAATTGTATAGCCTGACTTTTTGCTAAGCCTATGTTTTCCTTTTCTCGTGTTTGTTTTGAAGTTCTTAGAGTACTTTGAAAGGTGTTTTTAAAACCTATTTTAATATCATTACCACCACAACTACTATTATTATTACTACAAATACTCTCACCACTTTGGTACGACTCTTGGACATTGCAACCTCCATCTCCTCAAGGCTGCACTCACTGGGTGAGCCAAACACATCCATGGGCTCCTCCTCCTCCTGTTCACGCATCTTCAGGCCATTGGCCACAGCTTGGATGGCGCGCATCCACTCCTCTCTATTATAAAAAAACAGGATTACAAATCATGACAACATATAAGAGTTATTAACATGTCTGAGTCATGTCGTATAATGAAAGCCAAGATGAAAACACATGTCTTTCATTGCATCTTGCTATAGACAAAGTTTCTCCAACTTTTTTTTCAGATGTTACTAATTAACTACTTTTAATAATGTATTATATGTTATGTATTCATTTTGCCTTAAACTAAATTCCATGTGGATTGAAAGATTGAAAAAAAAACGTCAGTTGAGATTCCCAAAGAACCCAACCAACAGCATATAGGAGAACCAACATGTTACCTTGTGTGCTTAATTCCAGAGCTTATATCAAACCGTTCTTACCTCTCCTCATTGCTGTCCACATGAAAGGTGCGCTCAATAACAGTTGTCCACTGTAGGCATCGGATAACAAACGTGTTGGGCCGAGGTCTTTCAGTCTTCATTAACTGACACTCTGCAAAACAGCAGGGGTTATTTATGGTTAAAGAAGCATTTCAGATCAATGACCACTGTTTTGGGGCTATAACAGAATGCAATGGAAAAAATGTTCCACTAATACCCAGTATAACCAAAGTTGGAAGCAAAGGTGAAAAAGATGGGTAAATTTCTCTAATTTTTACTCCCAATGTCAAGGACTCACCTGCCACTGAGAAGTTGTTTAGTGGGGGTAAACTCTGGTCGGCTAGATCAGGCTTTTCCTTGTAGCCTACGAAGGAACCATCACTCTTCAAGATGAAATACCTGGGTCTCCATGTCTTGATATACTCACCTGAGCAGAATAAGTTGAAAAAACTTTGTACGGGTCCATTGGATAAATAATCCCATTATATGTGTATATTTGCACATACATTTTATTGGTATTCAACCATTTGCCACGCAGGGCTTTGTATGAAAGTTTTTTTTTCTAAACTAACACTACACCAGGTACTGTGTCATGGGTTTAGTCTTCCAGCTTACTTTCAGAGGGTTATTGCCTTTTTCTCTTCCAACAATCAATGGATCACATATGTCATGCTAAGTATAAAGCTAGAAAAGATAATATGCACACTGAATGGCTCTGTTAATATGTTTGACAAAATATGGGACCCTTTTATACAATAAGTGAATTTATATCGCATATTTATATTGTATGTATATAGTGTCCTTCTTACGGATCTGTCCTTAACACAATGGAGCACCTTTATTTTTTGGGTTCTTTTTAGCCTTTGTTGTTGTAGTTTTTGTGCTCGTCTGTTTTGTTCTTGCTTTCCTTCTGTCCGTCTTGTGTAACACAATCTGGTGTGGTCGTTAATTTGACTACAAAACATCGCAACATTATTATTTTTAAAGGTGTTTTGTGTTTAATGGCAAAATCACCACAAATAACTTGTTCAAAAATAATAACACTACGCCAGCTGATTTAATTTATTAGCACACCGTCAACCAGACAACTGTCAGGTTAATTCGTGAAAACAACTGATGCTGTGTCCTGTTGCCATGAAAACCCGCATTCATAATGGCCTCTTTTGCAGTCTAGGTGCTATTCTAACAGGACAAAATGTATTTCAGGTGGTGCCGTTATGAGCAGAAAAACATCATCTATTTTCAATTATGAGCTACCAAAAGGATAAACTCTGATGAGACACTCTTACCTCTTTTGTGGAGCCAGCCCTCTCTGACTATACTGATTTCATTCATGGTGAAATATGTTAGCTTTCAGAGAGGGTGAGGAACAGGAGGTCAGGGAAGGGGAAGCTGGGTTTGTTTCTTAGTTCTGTTCAGGTCGGTGATTCTTGACACCTGCTGAATAACCAAAATAATGTCAAAACAAGGACAAAACAAACATTTTAAATAACTGGTACAAAAAACAATTGAGTCTGTTAAGTTAGAATAAATAACAAGGCCATGGATACTGAAAAAAAGAAATGTATTAATTATGCAACTTGGAGATTTGGGGTGCTAGGTCACGGTAGCAATGAAACGTAGGTGCCGATCGACTACTTAGACTTGCGAGAGGCCACATCATGGTGAATTGTCTTACATGTCGACAAATCCACACAAACAATCAGCTATTAACTGAAGTTAAGCGGCTCCAACGTGTCTGTATTGAACCTCAGCTCTTGTACAAAACTAGCAGCAGCGTTTATCTAAACGCCAACAATGTGGTCACGACTAAACCTGAAACTAGAGAATAGCTCGTGTTTGTTTGCCATTGGGGTCAGTTACGGCTAGCTGGTTAACGACAGCTAACTTAACCAACACTTCTACTCACAAGCGTGTAAACTTACCCAGTTATCAACAAAAATCCATCATATCCCACCCAGAACTTTTACAACACTACGGCAAAGATGTTAGTGATTATTGGCTTGTCGCCTTTACCCAACATTGACAGCAGCTAGCTAACAGCTAACTTCGCCAGCAGAGGTAATTTACCTTCAACCAGTCCAGCGTTTCGGGGAAACTCCGATTTGTTTGCTGGATAGCAAATCAGTTTAACGATCAATCTCAACACAACTAGATTAGTGAAAAAGCAAGCACCAGTTTTAAGTTGTTTTACCCAGTGGCCAACTTGCAGTTATTTGAAGACAACTACCAAAAGCAGCATTTGAATTTAGATTTTTTTTAAAGGAAACAGCAGCTTATGTTTGCACCACACCAAAGTCACCTTCTTATATTCACTAAAATACTGTACAATTTGGGCACTTTAGTCCCAACATGGCATTTTATAACAACTTTAAAAACGGTTTAATGTATAAAAATATTGGATCACAATCACGATCATATGCCTTGTTGTACTAGTAACCTGCTAGTAGCGAGTCATGCCAGCCCCAAAGACTCATTGGATTAGCATTGAGTGACGCACTCCGCAAAAGTTCTTGATATTCCAAAGTATAAATCGTATAAAATAAATACGTGCACTCTCTTTACCCCACGTTGCTCTTGTCTTAGGGCAGTTTTGACAGGCTAAATCCAGAGCAGGCCATCCACCCGAGAAGGAAAACACCATGGAATCTCTTCTTCTTGAAATCTGAGCACCATTGCCCTACTAAGGCGCACTGCCATCTGTGGGCCTGTTGACGTAAAACAGGCAGGAACTTCTTCAGGTGTTTAATATCAGTTGGAAAATAGACTCCCGCCACTAACTGGTAGGGAGTGTAGCTTAAGATTTTATTTTTCTAAACTCAAAATTGAATACAATCAGAGGACTAAGCTTTATTTATTTGCTATTGTACATAAACACAGCGTTTTTTCTTCTCCATTTAACCTACACTATTGAATAGAAGCAGTGAGCAGCTGCAGTGCCTGAGGACAGACTCCAGCTCTTTTTCCTATTGCCTTGCTCAGGAACACAGGGAGGGGTATTAAACAGAACATCTTGATGCATGCTTGAAAATGTATTAAACGCAGCATGCATGACTTTTGATGGTAGGAGGAAAACGGAGCACCCGGAGAAAGCCACACAGACAAGGGGAGAACATGTAAACCTCACACAGAAAGGATCTGGGACGGCCTACGGCCTGGGGTTCAAACCCGGAATCTTCCTGCTGTGGGGTAACACTGCTAACCACTAGGCCATTCCAAACTCACAGGTCCTCTTCACAGTGACTCAGTCGTACTAGTGGGTTTGGGCTGATTCCAAAAAAAAGTCAAATACAGGGTCGATAGGATAAGTCTTTATTCATCAATGTACTTTTCACGGGGCCCATAATCCCCAGCAGCATTCAAGCTTCTTCATCTTAAGACTTCATGAATCTCACTCTAACGCTGCCCTCCACAGGATAAAACATTTGGACCTTCTGACCTGTCCATTGCCCAAGAATATATTGCACATTCGGATACCTTTAAAATGACTTATATTATTGTATAATAAGAAGTTGTGCTATTTTGCTGGAGAGAGAATAACCCCCAGGCCACAGGACATGGCTTTATAGCCTGGAGATCAGGTGAAGAGGATTGAGATCATAAATTATTTGTCACATAATGAAATCATGGATAAAAAACAACAACATCTTTTCAGGCTCATTAATCCAGATTATTATTATTTAAGATGATCTTTTCTTCCATTTTGGCATTGTTTTGCTACATTCTTTGTAAGCATTTTCATTTACACCCCTGTTCCTTTAAAAATGAGATGGGTGGATCACATTCTGAACAGAGGGCTGAGGATCACGTTCAGTGGAATGTTGAAATGTAATCATTTTTGTTTTTAACATGTCCAGATGACCTGATTGAACTATTTTGACCTCATGGATTGAAAAAGTAGCTGGGTTGGGTTGGAACAAAGGTCTTGGCAAGAGCATGTTTTACTTCTGGTAGTTGCTAGAGTAATGGCCATAATATGAGATGAAAAAAGATTTCAACAAAATCAGCCACCTTTATTTCCAGATCTAACTTGACTGACTCACTGCAAACAAAAACACAGTAGATGGCAATGATATACTATGAGAGAGATGCTTGATTTTAGGAAACATGCTCCTACAGTCTTGGCTCAAGAACGCACTCTTGTTCGATCCTATTTTGACATTGTAGACAGAGGTTTTCCGTGAACCTTTTGAGATGTGAAACTAGTTTTGCCTGTAAAATGCAAACAGAAAGATAGGGAGGAAGTAACATGTTCCAAAAGACCTGATGTGTTATTATATTTCTCCGTGGGAAGAAAAAAATCATGTCAAGTTGCCAACCAACATGCGTGTCTTGTAAATCTGGTAGTCATGAAACAAGACCTTCTTCAACCCACTAGGGCCTATGTTAACATCTGGGATTATACTGCAGCCAATCCTCTTACTTTAGTGGCTACATTAACAACGGATTTCCACTTTCTGACATTTTGAAAAATGAGGCAATGGTTGCTCAGTGGTAGAGTGTGCTCCAGGAACCAATGAGCCGGATGTTGCGGGTTTGAATCCTGGAAGGGCATCCAGCCTTAACCCCCCAAGATCCACCTAAATCCAGGTCCATCCCCGTAATGTGAGGACTAATGGTGACACGTAAAACAGACCTCTCTCAAAGCACACCAGTTATAAGTAATGCTTGGTAATGCTAACTTTAGCTCACAGGTTCCTGCATGTTACTGTCTCTTCTAAAAGAGAAAATGAAACAAAAATCAGAGTTGTTCTCTGTTTATATTGGAGAAGGAAAATATGAAAATATGGAAAATGTTTAAGAATGCTCATACAAATATCTACAAAGATGTGTGTGTACGTGTGTGTGTGTATGTGTGTGTGTGTGTGTGTGTGTGTGTGTGTGTGTGTGCGTCTGTGTGTGTGTGTGTGTGTGTGTTGTGTGTAAGAACAGGACAATTTCTGGAGGGTCATAATTATTCATGGCCTGAACATTGCAGGAGAGTTAATTCATATTCTTATTTTCATCCATTTCTTTTCTTCAGAAATCTTCAGTCTTTAAATCTTCCTTTTGTAAGGCTTGAATCAATGCTGGGGAAAAAGAGAAGAATGTAATTTAGGTATCACATGTCATGTATTCAGTATTAATACAACCATACTGACCCTCAACACATATAGGCCAAAAAATAAATAAATACATCACCCATCTAATAGTACCTACAGTAAGCTGTACCCAGAGTTATACAGAATATGACACAACACAAACTCAAACTCACCAGCTATGATCTCATCTTTGACCTTATGGAGCTCTTTTTTGACTTCTTCAAGGATGTCCTGTGAAGATACAGAAAAACATATGTAACACATAGATGTTGGCATTAAAAGCTACCTTGCTAAAATCTGCTGACAGTCTAAGCTGATTTCAAATACACAGCCATCAATTCTTGATCTGGCAGCATTTACAGGATATGAAATATGGATATGGAAATATGTGAACTATTGTACTGAGCAGCACTGATGAGCCTCGAATAGAGAAGCCACCTGTTTGATTCGTTCCATATCTGGTCCTTCAGTTGCTACAGGATCGGAGTTTGCCCTCACCATATTCAACCTGGAAGAAGGATTCACCTTTAACCTTTGCATAAACAGACCAATCCACTTAAAATTATGAAATCATTTTCTAAGACACCCCTGTCAGAATCTGCAAATATGTATATATATGTATATATATATATATGGATAGATAGATAGATAGACAGACAGACAGACAGACAGACAGACAGACAGACAGACAGACAGACAGACAGACAGACAGACAGACAGACAGACAGATAGATAGCTGGAAGAAGAAAGGCAAGGATAAATCATCATTGAGTTTTAGCGTTCTTCATCCTAAGATCTGCTTGGTTTAGTAAGAATAACCTCTGTAGTTGTTTGTGTGTTACAAGCTGAGCAGCAGCATATACTGTGAGGACTGCAGACTAA
>OMLC01023078.1:4446-28690 GCA_900302585.1 Regalecus glesne | reverse complement strand
TGTATGCATGCATACACACATCTTATGAGTCCTATCAAAATGAAGATTAATATTGTGATAGATTAGTGGTTGTAAACGTATTCATATAGGAGATTGATACAAATTGTCCTCATATAGTCAGGGTTATGAATGTTGATATTTGATAGAATAATTATTGTACAATCATATACCCACATAAAATGTGACGAAACAAGTTTATGAGGGAGGGCGCCAGTGACCACGTATGAGTATTTAAACTAACAGTAGGTGGCGATACTGTTTCCAGTTGGCTGCAGTGTGTCATAAAACAGGAAGATGAAAAAGAAGTTATGGAATCTATTTCCGGCCGCCAACAGCGGTTATGCTTTTTCGCGGCAAAATGAAACCTCAACTAATGGATGTCTGTTTTGATTTTTTGGGGAATCTCCTCTGAAGCTTGGATAAGTGAAGGTGACTCTACGCTTGTTTGAACCTGCAGTATTAACTGGAGTCCGTCGTTTGGTTTGTTCAGATGGAAATGAAAGCAAAGTTTGCGAGTTAGCAAAACTACCTCCACAAGATCGGCTCTATAAGCGCATTCTCCATTTGAGTTGTATATGTTCATTTCCTTTGGACTCACTAACCCATTCAATACGCTTTAACAAGCGATGGCATCCGTAACTCACGAAAGCATAAAGTCAGAGTTGGATTTGTTTGACATAGCCTGCAACGATGACTCCATACTGGACAAGAGTAAGTACTAACCCTGCACAACACAATGAGCTGTTTTAGTGTAACTAGAGGTCACGCAACAATTGTTATCAATATACATTTAACTCAGCCCCATTTTGATTACGTTGCGTGGGTTTGCTTAGCAATGTGGTATTTTTTATAGTATCTGTTAGAGATATGATTGATTGTTCTGATCAATGTATTTACAGGTGGCACCTGTTCAGGTTACCTTCTCTTGTCTATCTTACGACAATGTCAAACCCAGCGTCATCGTCCATCATTTCTCTGTTTCTTTTCTCAGTGTTGGAACAGTGCATCTGTAACAGACTGCAGGGTCAAGATATCGTGCTAGAGTGGGTGGCCTACAGCACTACTAAAAATGGGCTGAAACTCAGCATTGACACCTTGGATCAATTTGAACACGAGGTGAGAGAAAGACTCCATAGTTGAATATCTTAAAACGTGCATGTGTCCCTCATTCATATACCCAAAAATGTCCTGATGCATGTTCAATAATCTAGGTAAGAGAATCACAAAAAGTGAATTGGTTCAACTGGATAAGAATCTTCTCAGACTGAAGATGTCACATGTTTGAGTGACGAAACACTGCTGAATAAACTTCTTGTCCAGTTGAACCGATTCCCCTTTTTTTGTAATTATGATCCTCGGAATTTGCAAGGGAAAGCACTTTACTCATTAAACTTTCACATGGAGATGTCTAAATGGGTTGTCCACTTTGTTGATTGTGAAGTTAATGGATGAACTTGCTTTTTGAAAAACCTCCTTGCGTTCCTTATATATTTACTTATACTGCAAGAAAAAGTAGTTCACTTGGCTATTATACTGCTAATATTCTTATTAGGCCATATTATCACTAGATGAACAGTTCATATCAGCAATTTGGACCTGAACGTTGTTTAATCTGTTTTGCTTGTATGCATATTTGTGACCCCTGTAGATTTTAAACAAGAGAAATAAATCCAAGCAAAGTGTGAGGAGGGAGGAAGTACATAACAGGACCAGGGACATCCACTCTATCCAAGAATTGTATCCTTCTCAGCATTGATCTTTATGAAATAAGAATATCCCTTTTATTCAATTTGAAATTTGTATTGTCCATATAATGGTCATTCGGCATGTTAAACACCTTGATATGACATCACCAGAATCAAAGCAGAAGAAGAGGAAGAGAGTTTGCTAGATTCTTACTCCACTCCTGCTAAGGTAAGCTCTCTAGTTGGCTCAAACTTTAAAAAAAATGTTTCACTTCAGAAGTTGGAACATCCATAGAGACAGTTGTACTTCAAAGTGTATGAGATTATATTGCATGCTAAACTGAACCCCAGGTGTAGTGAATATACCAGATGCACCAAGTAGCTGGTTTTCCACTTAATTTATTGTTGGCCTATCTTTCACATGGCTAATCCAAGAATATACAAGTGATGGCTGCTATCATAATTGCCAGAGTAGTGAAAAGAGCGAAAGGAGAGTGCAGGCAGCGGTAAAGTTGGTATAGCTAGCAAACAAATGGATGTAAAAGCATGAGTTCACAATTGACTTAACTAGCAAATACCTCATCAATAGTTTAAACTCAGATTGAATGAGATTTTTCTATTTGGTGATAGCGGAAGGAGCTTTCAACATCTGGTGACTGATTAAATTCAATTATGTGAGGGATGTGACAAAGCACCAATGTAATTACCAGCATCATAGATTTCGCTCTAAAACAAAAAAGGATAAACCTCCAGATTGTGATTTTAACACATACTTCGTTGAATAATGTTCACCTAAGTTTATGTGTGCCTGTTGTGTTTAGGGATCACAGAAGCGTGCTCTGACCACCCCGGAGCGCCCCAATTCAAAAAGGACTACATCTCTGCTGACCAGTCCTGGTCTACTGCTGGCCCCGGCTAGCTTCTCCCCGAGGTATATCATTGCACCAGCTAAACACATATGTCTGAACATATATCTGATTTTCCATTTTGTCTTCCTCCCTTACAATTCCATTCAGATATAGCTTTCCCATTTTTTTGTTGGTCCCTTATCTGTCTTTCTTTATGTACGTCTTTGTGCAGTGTAACCCCCTCACAGAAATACAGCCAGCGTGGAGCAAAGGGGGAGGTGGTGGCCTCATTTGGAACTGCTGAGGCCAGCCACTGGGTTGGAAAGAAAGGCCGGGGGCTCCAGATCCAACTGGACCTCCTGGAGGGGCCTGAAGTCACTCTCCGCGACAGCTACAAGTATATGTTCCAAAGATTACGTGACATTCGAAATGGTGAGATGCAAAACAGAAAGAAAGAACCTGCCCGTTTGTTCAAAACTATTAAGAGTTGGACTGAAAATCCAGAGTAGAAAAATTTGAATGTAAAGTATTATATCCACACATTCACTGAGGGGAGGTTCAAAGAATCAAAATCATTTATACATGTATTAGCTATCGTCATGAAATACATCAACCGTTCTTTTCAAAAGGACATTTGTGTGAATGTAAATCTTCAGGGTTTTTAGAACAAGTTCTGAGACAAAAATTGATTCTTAATTATTTGTGCGTTTGTTTATTTAACTGAAAATTACATATGAGGCTTGTAAGTTAACTGGGCAGCAGTATTATATGATCACACTGCTGTGGACACGTTTTGAGATGCGAGTTATTGCTGAGGTATTTTTTGTCCCTCCACACAGTGTTGACAGAGAAGATTGAGGAGTTTGGGGAAGGACTGAGGTCTCATTTCAGCATAGAGGAGTTCTCCCCTGTCTCCCTCCCTGCTCAGGTACCGGAGTCTTTTAATCCAGGATCAGACTATATTGTTTTTCGCAATGGTCAACATGTAGGATTAGGCAATCATTTTGACATAAATTTCTGCACTGTCTTGCCTGGGAGACAGGCAACACTACAAGTATGATCCCAACCAATCGTGGTATGCTGCCTTGTATGATCTTACATGAGTTCATAGGTTGGTGGGGAGAAGGGTCAAAAAATTGTCAGTCATAGCTACAGAGATATTATGTGTGATGCTGATGATCTTGTGTTCAAAAAGGAAAAAGAACAAAATGATTGCATATGCTGTTATGGCTATTGGTGCAGGGGAATGATAACCAAGCATAGCTAAACCAGCTACTATTACTCATCTGAATTTTTTTTTTATGTGTTCTATGCCTCTTTGCCACCAGGACAAAGTGACTGTAATGGGTCAGGTATGCTGTGACAGCAATGGGAAACTGAATGCACAGTCGGTTCTCTTAGAGGCAGGACCAGAGCAAGGTGGTCAGCAAGTGCCTGTGGACCTTTCAGAGCTCAGAGAATATTCCTTGTTTCCTGGTCAGGTAGGCAGAGAATCAAGGAAGCAGCTTCCTTTCAGCCAAAATCCTAACTTTATACTTGGTCTTCATTCTCAGCTGACTCCAGAGGAAATGTTGGAAAATTCCTGTTGTAACAATTTAGGATGGATGCAAAGGGTCTATGGATTTAATGTGTGTGTGTATGTCGAGGTCTTCACTGGATTATATTTTAGGCTATCGCTATATTGTTTTAAATGAAATGGTGCAGTATAATTTCAGCCTGGTTTCGTTTAATTCCCTTCTAACATGCTAGTAAGAATTGGGAACATTATATGTTCTTATTATTCAACATTAAATTTGAGACCAATCACTTGCAGGTTTGATAAATTGCAAGAATATTGATGATTGACTGAGTGGGTAGATGGGTCGTCTGGCAATCGGAAGGTTGCAGGATCGATCCCTGGTCCTGCATATAGCATGTCGAGGTGTCCTTGAGAAAGACATTTAAACCCTAACTGCTCCCCGAGCGCCATATGTTGGTAGCTCACTGCCCCTATTGGGGTTAAAAATGCAGAGAAATCCAAATTTCCCCGTGCGGGACTGATAAGGGAATCTTTTTTTGGGGGGGGGATTACGAGTTAATTAAGACTTCTGAAGTTATTGAACTAGATTCTTTTTTCTGGATAATGGTCTCCATGTTATATCTGGAATAGTTTATAGACACTCATATAAACAGAGGGGTGGTCTATCCTTTACTTGTGCACCGTGGATCATGTGCAGCAGGTTATAATGCCACCCAGAGTAACAGAGCATGCCAAGGACAAGGGGAAAAGACTCACCCAGTGTCTGACCGAGAACTCTAACAGTAACCACAACTCCCATGGATGAAATGGCTTAAAATGAATCATTATTAAATTCAATTTCTCTCATCTGAAGAGATTTGCAGCTGATTGCGATATGGGCACCTTCAGTCATGTCAGACAAAACTACTTCACTCCATTATTGTTTTGCATTTACCCTAAAATATGTCCCCTTGTTGGGAATTGCATAATAAGCTTAGAAGTGCATGCTGTGTCAAATTCAATGCAGAAGTAGAACCCTAATACCGATTAGATATCAAGGAAGGGAGGGATTAAAATTATAAACCTTTTTTTATGGTAACGAAAATATTTTTTTAGCATTTCATCAGGATACAGCATCTTTAAAAAAAAGTTTCATCACTCATACAGGTGACGTCTTCAGTCTGAGCTGACTGCAGGCATGGGATCAACTGTCCCTAGAAGTCAGCTGATTCAACTTTTGCAGGATTTCCTCACCTTGGTGATTAAACATTCATAAAGACTTGTTAGAGCCAGCACCTGCTCAGCTTTATTAAAGCTAATGTGAAGGAAGTTTGTTTTACTATAGTAGACCAGGAGTAGAGCTACACTCCAGTGTCTGTCTCTCCCCCTCCCCAGGTCGTCGTCATGGAGGGCATGAACACGACAGGAAGGAAACTGGTGGCTTCCAAACTTTATGAGGCAAGTGGGACCCCCATCTCCTTTGATTTAAAAGTTTTATCAAGATTAACAAGTAATTGAAACCTGAGATCATGTTGAATCATTGTCCGAGCAGTGTCCAATGTAACCATGTGTCAGTGTCAAAGTCAGGTGAGTCAAAGTGGTAGACTTTAAGAACTGAGGCTTTTTTAATCTTCTCTTTTCTTTTAGGGAGTCCCTCTGCCCTTCTACACCCCTGAGGTAAAGCAGGATATGGATGAATGTAAGTAAAGATGATGGACTTAACTGTACAGTACTGACACTGGGTAGCCTAGTGCTATGGGTGACGGGCTGACTTCACTGTATCCCTCTGGTTTTAGCTGTTGTCAGAGACATTCCTTTTTTCCTAGCAGTTAATAAAAGATGTTTTCATTAAAATGATTTTAGATGTTTTTTGTATTTCTAGTCTTTTAGAATGACTGTTCCTGTTCTCTTCAGTGACCCATACTTGTATATACACACACACATACATACACTCACACCTTTATTCCTGTCTTACAGTTTCAGAGCCAGTGAGTGTTCTAGTGGCCTGTGGACCATACACGCCTTCTGACAGCTTGACCTTTGACCCTCTGCTGGATCTGATTACTGTAATAATCAGGGACAACCCCAGTGTCTGCTTGCTGGTGGGTTGAATACTTTCCCCACATATGTTCTTCTATCTAACTCACCTCTTTGGTGTTCTATGTACACTGATGCAAATTGTGCACAAAAGGCATCAAGCTCCACACAAAAAACTAATATCCATGACTCTGCAGTTCATTTGGGTTTACAAGATATTTGCAAACACACTCATTGCAGACATTTATGCAGTGTCATATTTACTAAACCGTCTCCTCTGTCCTCCACAGCTTGGACCCTTTGTGGATTCTAAACATGAACAGATTGAGGTATGTTTCCACAGCTGATCTATTGTCATGAATTTTCACAAGAGATATACAGTTGATTTGAAAGATCAACTCACCCTTGATAAAATGGCTGATGTTCGTGATGTTTAGAAAGAGTTTAAAGTAATGATACATGTCTGAGCTTTTACTGCAGTTAATGTGAAATTCAAGTGGAAAACAAACTGAAACCCTTTAAGAGAAAAAATAAAAACTTGCACTAAGCTGGTTATATAAGTTTGCACACACATATATACTGATAGATGCTTAAGCACTTTTTGATTTTATTACAGCATTCAGTCAGTTTTGGTTAAGAATCTGTCGGCTTGGCAAAACTTGACTTGGCATTATATTCCCACTCTTGTGGGAATATAATGGGCAAATGTTTTCAATCCATCAAACAATGAGGGTCCCTGCTATTAACAGATCTTTTTTTATTGGATTCAGATTTGGGCTCTGTCTGGGCCCTTCCAAAACGCTCGTCTTCTTTAGGTGAAGCCATTTCATTGTCTGCTTTGGATTTTTGTCATGCTAAAAGTTGAATTTCATCTTCAAGTCTCTAGTAGACCAAAGCATGATGCTGCCACTGCCATCCTTCATTGTGTGTATGGTGTTCTTTTGGTGACGTTTTTTTGCTGCAGCAAATACACTCTTTGGAATTATGGCTAAACATATTCAACATTGGACTCATCAGACTATAACATATTTGATCTTTTGATCAGATATCTTGATCTGTTATTTTGCTAAATTAGGTTGGGCTTAGAGCCGACCCCACCCCATTGAAAAGGTCTCAGTCTTGTCACCCTACCCCATAGCGCATACATAAAAACAGGTTGTTTTCACATGTAGTAGGCAACCAATAATTGACAGCTCATCTAATGTTGCCTGCAGTCTCACTGACCAGTTTTCTTCTCATCTTATCTACTTGGAAGGATATTCTGTTCTTGGTAATGTCCCTGTTGTGCCATATTTTCTCTGTTTATTGATTATGTCTTCACTGTGTTCCAAGGTTTATCTAAAGCTTTGGAAATTCTCCTGATGGATCAAAAAACTTCTGACATGATTTATTTTGGTGTCATGTTTTAACATCACAATGAACTGCCATTTTAATGGGTGTGTAGACTTTTCATATCTACTGTATACTGTTGTGCCGATTTTCATTAGCTCTTAAAAAAGTCTGATTTGAACTTATAATTTCCAGATGTGAAGTCAAAATATCTACCTGGTGATGAAATGAGAATCCTTGTTAAAGTGAGATGATAACTTGGATTTAGCCCCATTGCAGTCATAAGTTGGGGTCAGTTTGTCATATAAGGGGTATTATGGAGTCCATGGAGACTGCGTCGGTGTATTGCAGAGGTACTTTATTTTGCATTCATGAAGCTTTGCTTTGTTTAATCAGTTGACCATTTCTCTGTTTCTCTAACAGAAAGGCCAGGTGACTGAAACGTTCGAGGCCATTTTCTCCAGGTGTGTTGAGAGCATTGTAGAGGGCACCAAAAGGTAAGTCTCCTTCCTTTCTGCTCACCTACACACTGCTGTTTTAAAAGTCGATCTTGAAGATGAATACTTCCGAGACAAACATTTTTGGCAAATGATTTGTACTAGAATACCTGTGTACATGGATGTGTGTATGTCCACATCCATCCTTATCCTGTGTCTTAATCAACTATGGTCATTCTCTCTTCTTTCCAGCGTTGGCTGTAAGCTGGTGTTTGTTCCCGCCTATAGAGATGTCCATCACCATTTCATCTACCCACAACCCCCATTCACCCTGCCAAACCTCAGCAAGGAACAGGCCCAGGTCAGATGCTGAGTCCTGTCTACAGACTGCTCTATTAGAATACTTATGGTCTCCTTATGGATGACACAAAGCTTACCATCTCTCTGTTCTTTCAGCGTGTGACCCTGGTCCCTGACCCCTGCACCCTGCTGGTCGAGGGTGTGAGCTTTGGCTTGACCTCCACTGACATCCTGTTTCACATGGGCGCTGAGGAGATCAGCTGGTGAGGAACTCATCTGAAGGATGTGGAAGTGGAGTCTCAGGAGAATCAATCTGATATTCTCAGACGTTAAAGTTACAAATCTGAAGGCTTATATTCATAAAATGGTCTGTTTTTTAGGTTTTTTTTATCACTTCCATATTTATTAATGACTGCTCCACAAATATCCAAATCATTAAACCTCTGCAGTATATTGCTGTAGTCACTGTCAGTTGAAAGCATCTCGAGGAAATTATATGATACATGGCAGTTTACACCTCTAACACAGCAGCCAAATGCGAAAGAAGATGACAGGTAGTCTGTGGTTTTAAGAAGCAAAGTTGTCATGGTTAACCTACAAATATAGTGGAACAAGCTCATAAAAGACCTTCACCAAGAATATAGCCTGATGAAGGAATATCTGTTTCTTCTCACTCACATTTGTCAATAAGCCCATTAACATACCTGTTCTCATCCCGCCCCTAATTTTCTCCTAATGCCTATTCCAGGTTTCCCAAATAGTTGCATCTGTGTGTATTGGTGTAACATCTCTAGTTATTTCCATTCCTAACTTCTTCTGCTGAAAAAGTAATAATGTTTTATGTAACAGTGCTTCAGGAATGGACCGTTTCTCACGCATCCTGAAGCACATGCTGACCCAGAGAAGGTAGGATGGAAAAATAATCCAATAAAGTTCACAACTAGTCCTTTTGTTTTGGAAGACGTGCTGTATTGAACATCTCTGACCCTTTCCTCCTCTCCCGTGCGACTGTAGCTACTACCCATTGTATCCTCCTGTGGAGGAGGTGAACATGGACTATGAGAGGTTCCAGTATTATGGTCAAATGCCACTTACTCCAGACATTCTTATCATTCCATCTGAGCTCCGCTACTTCATTAAGGTAAGGAATTATGATTAAATAAAAAAATATGCACGCCATGCATCACAAGTTTTTAGCTGTCACATGTTTTACATAGTGGCCTCTTGTGGGTTTATAGATAGAACAGGTTAAACAAGGTTTTTAACTGCCAACCAACCATTGTAAATGAGGGGAGAGGTCTTAACATCATTATATTCATCATTGCATCAGAGTAGCCAAAATATTAAAACATCACAGTTACGTTATATTGTCCCACGACTGGCATCTTGAACACGAGTAAACCCCTCCTTCCATGTCAACAACTTTACAAGATAAACATTCATCTGTCTCTAGGAAGTGATTGGCTGCGTATGTGTCAATCCTGGACGGTTGACCAAAGGGCAGGTGGGTGGAACCTATGGCAGACTGCTCATCCAACGTTGTACCTCATCGGAGGGTGAGAAGAGAGTCAGCCCCTATTTGGCTGGTCAAGTGGTCAAGATCTAATGATAACAGACTCAAATGCTTCTTATAATCCAAAAAGGAGCTGTTATTAGAAACATTGAATATTTTTATACCAAGTTTGTACAACACCTTGTTCCTTATATGCTCTTGACTTTGTTGACGTTTTCACATAAGACTCTGACTCCAGTCTGCCCTCTCTTAGGCATGCTGGTATAGAAATATGAACTGAAATGCCTGGTGCCAGACCATCAAATTCAGCTCGCTTGTTTTGTTTTTTTACTTTGCATATGTGGGTGTCATTGGCTCACCTGCTCACTTGGTATGTTCTCTGTATGATTGTCTTTTCAGTTCCAAAAGTACAGCAGTCAAATCTTCATGTCTTTCAATAAATTATTTTCTCTCCCTCTGCTTTGCGCTTCCTTGGATAGACCGGCTAAAGAGGGATGTTAACCTTTTTTCAAGCGTATGGCCGAAATTCCGCCCTGCTTTCCTACATTACCCCAAAAAATGCTTCTTCCTGTGGGTGGGTGTCCCACTTGCTTTGGAAACAAGTTAAGCTGATTAAGATTTCTTTCCTCTGTAGACAACGTATGAGAACTCTTCCCTCAGGTAGTGAACAAGACGGAATCATCCTGAGATGTTTCTGAAAGAGTCATGAACTACTGTGACATGTTTAAATGACCAGTGTTAACTGGAGATTTTGGATCTATTTTTAGAAAAACTGGAAATTTACTTATTTTGAATTTGATGGCCACCTTTCCCTGGGTGCACACTGACCTATTTAGGTGACACCTGATGTCTTGGGTTCATCTGGTTTATGTCTGATGTAAAACATTTTTCCAAACATTTTGTTTCTGAATTCAATGTCAATGGCCACTTAAAGAAGAAAAGGAAAAAAAATCTGCCAGTTTAGTAAAACTGGAGGAGAGGTTAGAACCTATGGTCGGTTTCCTGGGGTTTTCAGTGTATCCTACTTCAAAGAGTCTGACAAACTCAAGAAAACCTGTTTCATGTCTGTGCAAATTGAAGCTTTGTTGGATGGTGAGTTTAGTTCAATGACCCCTGCAGAAAGGCAGCAATTTAGCTGAGCTAGGCTAAATTCAATGTTCAATATTTCTTCAACCTGTATGCATAGGCATTAAAAAGGTATTTACTAGTCTGAATATCTAAATAGGACCCAAAGGATGTTTCAGACCCACAGTGTTTAGTCAGTCATAGAAGTGATCAAACTCATCAGAGTCGGTGTCTTGTGCAGCCTTGTCAACCAATTCCTCCGAAGCTTCCTTGAGAGGCTTCACGTCTTCATTTGCAGCTGGAAAACACAATCAATGAATCCTCATCTGCTGTGGTAAACATATAAGGTTCCTTACAAATCAAGGCTCATCTGTTTCATCTGAATATGTTAGAACATTAGTAAGTGACTTTACCCTGGGGCTTGTTGTGAACCTCTGGGTTTTCTGTCCTCGCTCTGAAAGGAAATTAAGATAATACTTAAGGATGATGTTAAGGAAAATGTGTTTTCTTTCAGAGTTGGTTGTAAAAATGCCTTTCACCCTTTGTTCTGTATTTCTTGAGGTGCAAGAAGCTCTTCAATATCATCATCAGACTCATCTGAAGAGTCACCAGAAGGATCCCTCTGGTCCTCTTCTTTTCCATCTCCATCAACTTCTTCTTCCTCTTCAGGAACACTGTGTATCCTCCGTCTGGAGCAGAAATGTGTTTTGTAAAGATTCAGTGCTTCCATCATTATCCTCTAAACTGTTCCCGTGTTGTGGTAATGCTCATCACCACCACCACCAGAGATATGGTATGAGGAAGATGGCTGAAATCCATCTTGTGGTAACTATTTGACGATAATTATTAGTACTGACAGGATAATTATAAAGAATTTTAAACTATTGAGATAAATTACATACAGCATGTTTAAGAATCCAACTGAGGTTCAAATTGAATTCTGGCAATGTAAAGGATAATATCAAACCAAAACTATTATACAAATACTTATATAGGCTTCGTTTTTAAACTCAGCGACTAGATTGTCACTGTCATTAACTTAAGACAACAAAAGTGTATATCACAATATCTGGATTTCGTCCCACCACTATACCACAGAAAGATGATAAAGGATCAAGTTGAACTATTTCCCTGTCTTAATTTTTGTTGTACCTGTGCTCCAGTGATAGGATGATGCAGTCATCTGAATCACTCTCTTTTGGCTCCTCTACTTCTTTACTCTTCTGCTCTTCCCCATCTTCTTCCTCATCCCCATCGGACCCTTCTTCTTCATCTGACCCTTCCTCATCATCCTCTTCCAATTGATCGTCGCTTCCTTGACTCACATCCTCTTCCATATTTCCCTCTTGGTAAGTGGCCGAGTCCTCATTTTCATGTTCACTCTCCTTGTTCATCTCTCTGTTCAGCTGTTCTTCATCCTCTGTCTCCCCATCTGACTCCTCTTCCTCTCCTCTCTCATGCTCCTTTTCTGTTGGATTCTTTCTCATGGGTCTCTCCTCTTCTTCTTCCTCCCCTCTCTCACACTCCTTTCCTGCATTATTCCTCACTGATCTCTCCTTTTCCGCTCTACTTTCAAGCTCCTTTTTTGCTGTGTTCTTCCTTACAAACTTCTCATCACTCACCTTTGTCCCATATTCTTCGCCTCTATCCATCCAGTCGTTTTCTTCATTCTCCACAATGTCATCATCTACATAGTCGGCTTCCTGCCCTTCTCTATCTTCTCTCTCAGCACTCATTCCGTCACCACCATATTCCTCCTGCTGCCTATCGGGCTCTGCTTCTCCTCCATCTTCATTCTCCATGCCAATACATTCTGACCCCTCTTTGCAACCCTCTGATTCACCCACAGGACTTTGATTTCCCGCCATCTGACTCTCAGATTCCAGCAGTGGGCTCCGTTTTCCATTCTCTCTGCTCCTGGTCCCCTCCCTTGACCTCTCTTCTGCCTGTGTTGGTTTAAAGGATGCTGGCCCGCTCCACCTCCCACCACCACTATCTTTCTCTGATGAGATGTCTGCATCTGAGTCCTGGACTGAAGAGGTCGAGGCAATGATGACTGGGTTAGATGTACTGGATGTCCTGATACAGAGAGAAAGAGAGGCAGAATTAGTCCAATTAGTGAAGATGTAGATGGTGAGTAGGTCAACTGGCTTGTTAAGTTTATTTATACAGCATATTTCATTCAAAACGCATCATGTGCAACCATTGATTAGACTTTGAATAAGACATACAGAATAGGATAAAGGGGAATTAAAAGATAAACTGGGAGAAATAGAACAGCCAGGTAAGGACTCAGGCTGATGTGCTGGTGAGTCGGTGTGGTTTCTGGGTCAGCGGGTATAGACAGACAATGGAGGGAGGTGGGGAAGTAGGATGGATGGATGATACAACAAACTATTTGGAATCAATGCTAGTTTTTTCGTACTCTGTTCCCTCTTATCTCTGATAACATGTGAAAGCTTTCCAGAGGAAACAGTCAAATTTTGAGACCGATTCTGTGATTGAGAATTGTTTGAATTAATTGAATGATGTTTTGTATAAGGGCTGGACCAAATGGGTTTGGTTGAATATGAGGTTGTCTCTCTTTATTGACTCACCCCTGAGAGCTACTCTCTCTTCCGTCTGAGGACCAATGCCCAGCTCCTCCTCTCTTCTTGCTCCTCTTCCTCCTCTCTCTGCTGTCCTGCTTTCTGCTGGTTGAGATCGAATCCCCACTATTCTCTGGGGGGCCGCTGGAGAGACGAACTGGGTGCACAAACAAGAAACAGACTTCTTCATATTCAACACTTCGAGTTAGAATTAGGGTTGGTAATGAACAATCAATGATTGGTTTTTCATCGTTAAGAATTAATTTGAATAAAACAACATCTCGCTTTAGCAAACAATCAATTTATTGTTCAATAACGATATGAATGATTGAACATAAAAACCCCTGTAAAGTCCCACCCCTAGTTAGAATGGTCATATTCAAAATGTGAGCAGCCACAGCACTCAGAGCAGTTAGGGCTTCATTTTCTTGCTCAAGGACACTTCAACATGTTATCTGCAGGCGTCAGGGATTGAACCATCAATCCTCTGATTACTAGAGGACCACCTTACCTGCAAGGGTGGGGTGGTCATCTAGGGGGAGGGTGAGCCATGCCACCTCTCGGGTACCACAGAACCAGTGAGTCTAAAACAGTGATGGACTTTTAAAAACATCTGAACTATTCCTTTAATCTGGTCATGGCCAAGGTTCACCAGCAACATCACCTTTTCTCACCTGGCTTGATGTCCAGCTCTTGGGACAAACGGCTGCTCCTGCCTCCTCTACCTCCCTGTGGACTTGATGCTGTGCTCCTCTCAGCCTCCCCCTCCACTCCCTGCACTCCATTCAACCTTGAAGGATGGGGCCACCCTGAGACACTCTGGGGCCCTAAAGGCAGCTCATTCCCCCCAGAGGACCAAGTTGAGGGGCGGTCCATCTGGGGAGTCGTCCAATGAGGTGGCTTCTGTTGGGGCCTTTCATGGGGCTGAGGATGGAGCCCCAGAGAGAAGTGATGAGGCTGAAACCAGTTGGGTTGTAGGAAGATGGGTGGTGGCTGGATGGATGGAGGAATGTTGGAGAGGGGCTGGGGGTAAGGGGCCATTTGAGGGTGGGTGTATGTTGGCCAGGAGGGGTGAATTAGGGGGATTCTGGGACTGAAGCAGCCATCCTCATGGCTGGTGTGAGGGGCCAGAGCTTGTTGTGGGAGGTTGGTATGGCTGATGTGACCTAAAGATAGGTTTTGAACACCAGTGAGATAGTTAGTTCCATTCAACACACTCTGCATGGAAGCAGACTGATACAACAGAGAGACATGGATGAGGTGAATGTGTGCCAGAGAGACAGAGAGGAAAACCAACCTGTTAAAGTTAATGGGCCAGCTTCCACAGGGGGCTTAAACATTTGCTGCTCCTCCGACCTCCTCACATAGTCTTCCCTCCTCTGTTGAAGAAGGCAAGCAGGACCTTTTATCTCACTGGGGATGAAGCATGGAAGGTGAAATGAGGCATTCATCGATAGCATCATTTGAACAAGCCAATCAGACTTGTCCCTCAGGATGATGTCACACAAGTCAACCTAGATTTTGCATGAGGCTGCCTGTGCCGAGAGGAAGGCAGCATCTGGTTGGTCAGCCACTGTTTGTGTTAAGGAAGATGGTGGAACTAACAAGGCTGCCAGCCAAACAGCATCCTCTGTTGAGGATGTGAAAACATTCAGAATACGCTCCTCACTCTGAAGTGTTTTGCAGTTCAGTATCAGCTCCAATTAAAGCTCTTCGGCCATTGAAAATAGGAATTGAATCTAAACCCGGTGTCTTTTCTTTTCAGGAAGTTAATGAGGCAGCACGGGGCCTCGCTCTTCTACCTTCATGAATTAATATGGAACAACCGTTGGTGGGCTGTGACATCTCCCTATGCATAGAGTAACTGAGAGATAACTTTGGTACCTTCTTCTGGGCAGACAGCGTTTTCTCCTCCAGCTGATGTCTCCAGTGAAGCACATGTCCCGCATGGTACCTTTCATATTCCACCTGTAATTTAAAAGATGAGTTAATTTTACCTGAGGGAAGGGAATCGGTAAGTAATTCATTATTATAATGGTTTTTTTTAACCACTGATTTGATGCATATCACAATATCATAAATATGGTGATTCAAGATGGTGTTCTTTAAGGCTGCATCTCATCATCTACAGCAAAATGAAAATCCAATGACAATGAACGTGACCACTCATTCGCTTTAAGCTCTGTGTGTTACAGACATGTCAACTGTTGAATAAACTCAAATGTGTCCAGTTTAAACAAAGCATAGTCCACTCTAATACCCACTCAAAGTGATGGGGGAGTGCGGGAGAGGTGCAGAACAGAGTGCAGGCAGGCTGGAATGGGTGAAGAGTGTCAGGGGTGATTTATGACAGTAGGGTACCAGCAAGATGGTGGTGAGACCAGCTGTGTTGTCTGGTGTGGAGACGGCAGCAGTGACAAAAAGCCAGGAGGTGGAGGAGGTGAAGGGAAGATGCTGAGATTTACATTAGGAGTGATGGAGAAGGACCAGATCAGGAACCAGTATATCAGAGGAACAGCTCAGGGTGGAGGGTTTGGAGACAAAGCCAGAGAGACCAGACTGAGATGGTCTGGACATGTATGGAGGAGAGATGCTGGTATACTGGGAGAAGGATGCTGAATATGGAGCTGCCAGGCTAGAGGAGAAGAGGAAGACCAAAGAGGAGGTTTATGATGTGGTGAGGGAGGACATGCAGGTGGCTGGTGAGACAGAGGAATGACTCATTGGGCAGAAGGCAGGGAAACACCGTAGACAGGTCACCAGTCCATCCCTCACAAGTGATCCAGTGTGAGCTCAGCTTTGCTCCCATCTCTGCGTCTCGTTCTTCATCTACCTTAACAGGATTTTGTGTGTCAAGCCAAGCAGGTCTTGAATCCTGCCTATCTGAAGTATGTCTCTCTTGTTCTGAGGACAGCTGGCTCTTCTGCCAGTTTGAGAGTCACCCTCCCAACACGAGGCATCTGCAGATGACTTGACAAGCTGGACTCATCCGGAGTCACTGAGGTGTGTATGAGTGTATCAGCCATCTGCAGGGTGAGACAGCAGCTGCAGTCTGCTCACCGAATCCCTTCCCGAGACCCCGGACCACCCGCCCCCTGTCCCCGTCACTCTCTCCGACAGCTGCCCACACCAATCTCCCCCCTCAAACCGCCCACTTCTTCTGATCTCCTCAGAAGCCCCTGCAGGGAGGGGAAGGGGGCAAGGCCTGGAGGACAAGGCTAGAACAGAGACAGGCATCCTGGCTGTCACAGAGAGAATGGCTTTTAGCCTGGTCCTATTCACACACATACACACCCAGCCTGCACAGGGCCACACACACTGATGTCATTATGCTTTAGTCTGCATCCATTTGTCTCTGTTGTCTGCCTCTAGTCTGCGTGACAGACGGTTTCAAAGTGTCCTTGAGCAAGACACTGAACCCCCAACTGCTCCCCGGGGTCTGCAGCCTCTCACTGCTGCTATACAGTAGGATGAATGCAGAGAACACATCTCGTTGTATGGATGTAGAATGACACATAAATAAAGCTTCTTCTTCTAGACCCATCCTGACCCTAACCCTAACCCTAGCCCACCCACAGTGCCTGGGGAGCAGTCAGGGGTTCAGTGTCTTGCTCAAGGACTCTTCAGCACGCTTCCTGAAGCGGCTGGGGATCGAACCACCAACCCTCTGATAACTAGATGACCTCTATCCTCCATACATGCCAACCGTCTGAACCCTTTCTCCACACACACACACACACACACACTCTGGCAGTGGCTCCTCATTCCACACCTCTACTGGCAGAGTGGAGGAGTTTGAGACACGGACATCACTCATGACGTGTTTAGAGCCGTCAACACAGATCTCTCCATATCACAGACTAACAGCCTGTGCCTTTAGCCGTTAGCCTTTAGCATCAGCTCCACATGGCACCCAGCAGAGCTCCTGGGTGCTCAGGGTTGAGAGGAATAGTGTGTGTGTGGGGGGGGGGTGACCATGTTCAGCCACAACCCCAGGCACCATCTCCACCTCTCCATTAACAAGCCCATAGTAACACACGGTGTGTGTCAGACAGATCGTCCTGTCCTCTGCACCGTACGACGCTACAACAGCTTCATCAATCTTTCAGCGGCACAGCTGAAGAACAGCATCTAATATTCATGTCTGTGTGCTGCCTTCATGCATCTCTGGCCTTGTGTTAAACCCTGGAGCTACAGAACAATCCGGCCTGCCCGGTGTAAAGAAGGCACGCCACTTCCCTCTGACACGCAGACGCCTGGCGAGCAAACACGGGGAGCTCCTCGATGAGAAACATGCTATCCAAGTCACTTCAAGTCAAGTCCTTTCATTCTCAACCGCGTATCAGAGGCCGGGTCGTGGATCAGCTAGTACCTGTCCCAGCACTCATATGTTGCTGGACCATCCCAGGGTAAGTGTGGGGAATTAAGGCTGGATGCCCTTCCTGGTGCCCTGCGGTGGGTTTGAACCCACAGCCTCTGGCTCCTCAGGTCTACCCCATAGCTACCGCGGCCCACTTACAGTCAACTTTAAGTCATCATTCAACCCAAAGTCAGTGATTTTCATACTCACTGTATTTCTGGGAGGCACAGCTCAGGAGGCGGGGCTAAAAGATCGAGGGTTCAATCCCCGGCCTCTAGAGAAAGTCTGTCTAAGTGACTTTGAGCAAAACACTGAACCCCTAACAGCTAAAGCCCTGAGATGGACGGGTGACCGTTCCAGGGTGTTTACTCACCTTTCACCCGACCAGCCCTGTGATAGGCTCCACCATGACCCCGTGACCTGACTCTGGATACACGATTGAGGGGGGACAGATGGAATGTCTGAAAGTGAGCCTACAGTTAGAAAACCTGTGTTGACAAACAGCCATGTTGGCCACCTGGCTGTGAAACAGAGTAGAATCACATCTGCAGCCCAGCGCTACTCCCTCTGGCACACAGGCCAGTCCCCCACGTGTGATTTAGGTGCCGCAGTTAAAGAGATCTGCTCAGCGGAGCAGTCTGAGCGTCTATCAATTGGAAAACCATATTCTGACTGGCAGACAGCTCATAAATAGTGAAGATGTGAACCATCAGGAGGCAGAATCTCATCTGGTCCTCTGACCCAGTCTTTCAAAGGGCCTGTGATGATCCACAGCCACTCTCATGCACAACAGCCTGAATGCAGAACTGGCAGTGTGCTCACTTGCACAGGAAGCCTGTATTGTTCTCTTTGGCCCAAGTGAGATTTCCGAGGATCGGCCCTCAAGCCTTATTAAAAACAAACTGCCTATTTTCACAATTACATGGGAGCAGGGAGCAGCTGCAGCACCCGGGGACTAGGTCCAGTTCTTATTCCTACTGCCTTGCTCAGGGGCACAGGCAGGAGTATTAACCCCGACATGTATGTCTTTTAGATGGTGGGAGGAAACCCACACAGATACGACCTGACTGACAAACAGTCAGAGTGGTTGCCTTGGAAACACCAGGTCACCCTGCAGACAGCAGGGTCCGTCCTCAGAGAGAGGTCAGTGTATGGAGGCCGGGCTCTGGATGTAATCACATTGACATTGACAAAATCTTTAATGATGGAAGCAGAGACCGCCAGAATGAGAGAAAAGCTGATAAACTAGGGACCGGATCGATCCATCACTGCTCATCCCAACCGAGCCCTACCCCACTGCCACTCAGGACAGGAGTGGGTTCGGGCTGCTGGTCCAGTCTACATGCTTTAGTGTGCAGTACAGACTGGATGTGGTCAATGCAGTCTGCACCATGCATAAATCTCACATCAGAACAGAAGGCCTTCCTTTGGTGCTCAACCACGTACCCATCAGATAATCAACATAGTCTACAAACCACCAAATCAGCTGTAAATGGGCGAGCAGTGAGGCCGGACTGTGGGTGATGAGCTGAACACCCTGCCGTGCTTCACTGTAATGTACTTTATCTGTTTTAACTCTTTAAACGCAATCCTCTGAAGTAAGCAGCTCCAAACATCCACATCACCAGGCAACAGCAGAGCAGCACTGAGGACACAGACCCCTTAACAACCAGCGACGACAGTCAGACACCCCAACACTGCACACGGTCCTGCCCTGGACCACCACATCAGTGAAACGTCGTGGACGTTAGCATAGCTCACCTGTTCGTACAGCTAGCCAGGGCCTGCCCCGCTGGACCCGGTGTGCTGACACGGACCAACTCCAGGCAGGGGTTCAAGTCGAACAAGGGCTTGATGGCAGGCCGGACGAGGAGCAGGCAGGGACCCACAGGAGACGAAGACCTTCACCAAACCAGGGAGCAGGAGGTCTTTGGGGCTCCACTGAGGCTGAAGGGACGTCAACAAACTGAGAACAACGCACAGAAGAGACGAAGCTGAACGCACTGGACCGACTGAACAGACGCCACAGCGTCGCGTCTCACTGTGGACGACACGCAGGGGGACGACACGCAGGTGGACGTCCGCACACCTGCCTGCGACCCTGAATCACTCATCGAAAGGGGGCGTGGTCAAGGTGATTGGAAAATTCCGGAAGACCGGGGGCGTGTTAAAGGTGTGGCAGATGATTGACAATGAAGAGGACATGAGGAAGAGACCATGTGACCAGTGAGCCTGGGAGCATCTTAGAACCTAAGAGCCGCAGAACCCTCAGCCAGTCTGACAGACAGAGCTGCACTAAGCCAATGAAGTCATTCATAATCATTTAAGATCCACCCCTTTGCTCAAAATTATTTAACTATCGTTATTGTCCAAGCACAACTTAATTGTAATCGTGCTCATTGAGCGCTTTCAACATGTTCATTGCATCTCAAGTCATCTAAGCCCCGCACACTGGGTCTGTGACAACAGTGGCGAGCCGAAGTTTTAACAGGGCCCTCCACAGAGGACAGGTCATCAGCTGTGTCCATGAAATGAGGCTGTACATCAACCCCACCTTTCATCAGTCTATATTTTAACACGGGATAATTCTCTCTGTGTAACCTCCACCCGGGCCCACTCCACTTTCTGCACATTTGTCATAAGATGACAGAAACCTTATCCGTCACACAGGCTGGCGTTCACTCCAGGGCCCCGGCGAGGTGTTGAAAATAGAGGAATAGCTGTTGTCACCCTCACAACCCACCGGCCTGCAGCTTGTCCATACATGGCAGAGGGGGAGACACGGCGTGACGGACCGACACATGGTCTCCCTCTGTTCCGGGTCTTCCATTCATGGCCAACCCGCGCCCAGACACACGGGATGACCGTATATGGACGAGGGGCGCGGGTAGCGGAGGAGCCTGCGGGGTATAAATCCAGCCTGCCGCCAAAGTGCCGAACCCCTATAGACCTGTCCAACAGAGGAGCCCGGAGCGGATCTGGTGAGTACACCGACCCGGACAACTGTAGCGGCGGACATTTAGAACAGTCTTCAGGTGGATTAGAGGGTGTGTGACAATAGGAACTATTGTTTAGGGTCGTGTTGTTGTGACTAACTGATTTGATGGACGTACCAATGGTAGGATGACAACAGGTTAAATGGCTGTATCCACGTACCGAAATTTAAACCAATATTAGGTCAGTCGGATCTGAACAGTAAGTGATTATTGACGTATTTGTTCTGTTTGTGTTGGAGAACAGAAGTAAGGGGTGTGTTGGCTTGTGTGTCGCCAACGTCACAAGTACTTGTTGCCAGTGGCTTAAAAAATGGCGGGTAATTTGCGATCCTCGTCTCTTTAACGGCTTATTTTTTAAAACATTTCACAGATGAAATACTAAATAAATAAATAGAGAAAAAAATTACTTACGAGTTAGGTTCAGTGATTGAAATTAAGCCTGTAATTTATAATATTTGCTGTCGTTGTGAACCGGTTTTTAAAAACGTGATCAAGGGAGTACGGTGGCCCGGTGGTTAGCATTGCTGCCTCACAGAAAGAAGGTCCTGGGTGTGGATCCCATCCCAGGGCCTGTCTGTGTGGAGCTTGCGTGTCCTCCTTGTGTCCACGTGGGCTTCTCCCCACCATAAAAGACATGTAAGTTAGGGTTAATGTCCCTGCCTGCACCCCTGAGCAAGGCATAACGATAATAATAATGATAACAAGAAGAACTGGAGTTGGTCCTGATGCAGCTGCCCACTGCTCCTGGCTCCTGTACGTGGTGGGATGGGTTAAATGCAGAGGATGGATTTCCCCACAAGATGAGTGAACTACATCTTGTATCCAGACTGTGAAAAAAGTTAATTCTAGGGAGTCTAAAATCTTAGTAGACTACCATGAGTTTATAATGGGCTGCATGACTGACACTGGATAAAAAAAGGGTCTCCTCTCCAACTATATCATAACTTATGGGGGTGGACACAAACGTAGATGGTGCGTGGGGGGACTAAGACCAAATGCCATCACTTTATTTCCTCTCAAGATTAACTTTTTACTTAACATAAATATACAATAAAAAAATTAACATAAATGAATTCACAAAATCTCTCAATAAGTGATTTTACTGACTCGCGCCAACCTTTTATTCTCACCAGAAACTCAGCTGGCATCATGTGTGACGACGATGAGACCACCGCACTTGTGTGTGACAATGGCTCTGGTCTGGTGAAGGCTGGCTTTGCTGGAGATGATGCTCCTCGCGCCGTGTTCCCCTCCATCGTGGGCCGCCCACGCCACCAGGTGAGGTGATGCCGGGATAACTCCTACTATAGTTCTCAACAGGTCCTCACATATCAGCACTGCTGGGTTTCAGCTCAACACGAACATTGCTGATCTCCACCTCTTCCTCCTCGCAGGGTGTCATGGTGGGCATGGGTCAGAAGGACTCCTACGTGGGAGACGAGGCCCAGAGCAAGAGGGGCATTCTGACTCTGAAGTACCCCATCGAGCATGGCATAATCACCAACTGGGACGATATGGAGAAGATCTGGCACCACACCTTCTACAATGAGCTACGTGTGGCCCCTGAGGAGCACCCCACCCTGCTCACCGAGGCCCCCCTCAATCCCAAGGCCAACCGGGAGAAGATGACCCAGATCATGTTTGAGACCTTCAACGTCCCCGCCATGTACGTGGCTATCCAGGCCGTGCTATCACTCTACGCCTCTGGCCGTACAACAGGTGAGCATTATTAGGACATCTAGCTTGATCTCCTGGGCTAAAGTCTTTAAATATACTTACACTTTATATGGTCAAATAGTTCTAGGGAGAGGTTTTAGCCAGAATACTCACTCAAAACATGAGAAAATACTTTGTCTCTTTTATTAAAAAACCAGGTATTGTCCTTGACTCTGGTGATGGTGTAACCCACAATGTGCCCATCTACGAGGGCTATGCTCTCCCCCACGCCATCATGCGTTTGGACCTTGCTGGCCGTGACCTGACCGATTACCTGATGAAGATCCTGACCGAGCGTGGTTACTCATTTGTGACCACAGGTGAGTTGGCTTTTAACCTGAGGAGAGAAATGAATAGACTTTACATCCTGACTGTTCACCTCACACGATGCTCAATCAAAATAAAAGTCCTACACTGGAGGTAATGTTGAAACCCCTCATCTTATGAAAGGTCAATTTCCAAGTGTCATGATCAGTCCCCGTGTTCTGAGGGTGGGCTTTTACTTGGAGGGAGTTTGAGGGATTGAGGCCTGATGACCTTCCTGATGCCCTACGGTGGGCCCCAACATCTGGCTCTTCACTTCCTGAAGTGTGCGTTCTACCAAGCCCATATTTTTAAAACAAGATTGATTATTGGATGAATAGGCAGCAGTTGAGTGGCTCTGGGATTAAGGTTATCAAGGACACCATATCTGCCCCCTAGTCCACTAGTGGTGAAACTACACGTATGCTTTAGAAAATGCAGAAGGTAAAAAACTGAGCTGGATTTGTCACACACTGAAGAGGTGAAAACAGTTTGTAAAGACTGAAACAACTATTTCGATTGTGTTGTCTAATTCGGGGAATTGTTTTCATTGAAAAATCGTTTTCCAATATTCTCTTCACTTTTCTCCAAATATAAAATGAAGACTCTTTAGCATTGTCTGTTGAACTCACCATAACAGTTAAGATCAATCTCCTTTTCCTCCTGAGGACAAACATTAAAATGACTTTTTTTTGTTTGGCCAGCTGAGCGAGAGATCGTGCGCGACATCAAGGAGAAGCTCTGCTACGTGGCCTTAGACTTTGAGAATGAGATGGCCACCGCCGCCTCCTCCTCCTCCCTGGAGAAGAGTTACGAGCTACCAGACGGTCAGGTCATCACCATCGGAAATGAGCGTTTCCGATGCCCCGAGACCCTCTTCCAACCTTCTTTCATTGGTGAGGAGCCATGTCAAACTGCCCGATCAATACTTGATGGCCGGATGTGAGCTGTCTTTTAAATAAAGGTTGCAATTGCATGTGTGCCTATAACCCGGGCTGATGTGAACAGACCATCAATCGTTCATTATTGGACTTAAACCACCGCCACCTTTTCGCCACTGTCATGATTTTGAGTTTGTTTCCTCACACAAACGCTCCCCTGTGGCTTCATAGGCATGGAGTCTGCAGGCATCCATGAGACCACCTACAACAGTATCATGAAGTGTGACATCGACATCCGCAAGGACCTGTATGCAAACAATGTCCTTTCCGGCGGCACCACCATGTACCCTGGTATTGCTGACCGCATGCAGAAGGAGATCACCGCCCTCGCCCCCAGTACCATGAAGATCAAGGTATGTGCAGTGTTCAGCTATTACCTCAAACACACACACACACACACACACACAGAGGTAGAACTGAGCTATGCCTATTGGAATACTAGGAAACGGCCTCACTGGTACCTCACTGGTCCCAGCTGACCAAAGTGTACCTGTGATGGTACGTCAATGTCGGATCGACTCTTGGTGTAAACAAATGTGCTCCTCCTGTACCTTAGTTTTTGACTGAATGCACTACTCCTTCTGTTGTCCTAATGCAGCTACTACTACTACCATAATAAATACCACAA
>OMLC01023073.1:4134-14567 GCA_900302585.1 Regalecus glesne | reverse complement strand
ACCTCTTGTGAATTAGCAGGTCACAGTTCACCGAGCCTGAACCTTGCAGGAGTGAACGTTCTTGGCAGATGGATGCCGTTGCTGCTTTCTGCATGCTTTCAAACGGATGTCAGCTCAGCATCAAAGTCCGATTCTGCTCCTTCAGGGGCAACAGTAATGACGTTGGCCTTCAAACTGAAGCTACGCATCTCACATGACAGTGTAATGGCTCTGATATGAGCAACTATGACCCCCGGGGGAGAAGGGTCTAAATGAATCGACTTCATCATTCTGTGGTCGGGCTTGGGCCTGTCGGTATGTTTCAGTCTTGTGGACCCCCACAGTGTTCTTTGCCGAGAAGGGAACCCGGCATAGGTTTCCCAGGAGGCCTTGGACTTGTAACAAGCTTTTGTTGCAGCATCAAAGAATATTTCACAGGGGAACAATCTCTCGCTTTCTCACCGAGATCAGTAAGTTTGGGATTCCAGCGAATGATTTGCTTTCATGTACACGTTGTCTGATGCTGAATTCTTAATCCGTCTACTAGTTGGGGGCCTCGATGGGCTCACTGGTAGAGCACGGCTGCTGGATCGTGTCACGGTGAGCATTGGTTGTCAATTTACCATCTCCCTCACAGCTGATCTAAGTCGGAAGAAACGGGATCCGTGAATCCTTCGGGGGGCCGCTGCCAACAACCTTGAAGTTAGCCACTAATACATGCCATCCCTTTTCTCCGCCTCGCATGCAAATTGATGTTATCTAGTCACTGCACACAGATTTCTCCACTCTTCCTTCCTCATCTCGAGCCCTGTGTTGTCCCCTACACACGACACAAGGAAGCTAGGTATGAATAATGTAAAATGTTGGGGATTTGGTATTCTCTGTGCCATGCTACTGGAGGTCAGTCCAAAAGCCTGCTACAATACATTGTCTATAACCTCAATGTCCATCTATCCATCCATCATCAACTATCCATCCGTCCGTCCATTGTCAACCGCCGATCTGAAGTCAGACCGCGGGGAACTGGAGCCTATCCCAGTGCTCGTTGGCTGAAAGACAGAGAAACACACTGTCCATCACAGGGTACAGTAGTTAGGGGAACGGTGCCTTGCTCAACGGCACTTTGACACAGTTTCTCCACAGGTGAAGGATCGAACCTGCCACCTTTCAATCGCCAGACAACCTCTCTCACCACTGAGCCATGCCGTCCCCCTCAAATCTTTATGATATTTCATCTAGTTTGAGGACAACATCCCTCCATCTATTCAGTGCCCAATGACCTTCTCGGATGTCAACCTGCAACAGCGCAGTGTGCATTATAAATGTAGTCAGTTCAAGTTTTCCCCCAGCGACAGACCGCTTCTAGGCCACATGCGTGAACCTCGATGTGGATCTAGCCGTTTACCAGGCGGGGTCCGAGGCCCGAGGTCGTGAGGAGGTCACTGGTCTATCATCGCTTCGTGAGACGTTTTATCTCTGTTCCCCCTGCCGTGGCTTTTCACTTAGCCCCTACGCTGCAGCCGGTCAACATGATTTATTAGTTTCATACGCTGAACACAAATAGGGAATTATCAGGATTGTACTGTTGGAGTGAGTGAGTGTGCATTTGTGTGTCAGGGTTCGTGAGGGGGCAGGTGTTGCAAAAGTTAGATATGGGTCACAAATTGGGTCTTTCCATGATTTCCTAGTGGAAATGGCTTTTCAGAGAGGCATGGTGGAAAGCCCCTATGACAATAAAGCCCGAGCTCACGCCGAAAGTGTCCCGAGTGGCAAAAACATCCGGCAGTCGATCATTTCCTGAGCACCGGTGACATGGACCATCTGACGCCATGGCAACAGAGAGTAGAGTAATGCCGGCGCCCTAAGAGACAATGTGAAGTGGACCCAATTATATTTTATGTGCCAAAGCGGCAAATGATGGCAGACAGTGAATTCTCCCTGTGCCAAAACCTCTTCTGCAGACAGGATAGGCAGTCTGGCATAACTCAGCATAATGCCTACAGCACACTGGGAGAAGGCCTCATTCCCCTGATGATGAATGCTAGCAGCTAGCTTCTGGTGCTCAGGATGCTTCTGATGTGACCACCTGGTAAGCATCCTGCCTGTTCAAGCGGATCATCATCTCCATCTCTTCCTGTCCTCTGCAGCTTCCTCTGTCTCACCAGTCACCTGCATGTCCTCCCTCACCACATCCTAAACCTCCTCTCTGATCTTCCTCTTCTCCTCTTGCCTGGCAGCTCCATATTCAGCATCCTTCTCCCAGTATACCAGCATCTCTCCTCCACACATGTCCAGACCCTCTCAGTCTGGCCTCTCTGGCTTTGTCTCCAAACCCTCCAACCTGAGCTGTTCCTCTGATATGCTGGTTCCTGATCTGGTTTGGGAGTCATCACTGTTTTCTACAAATAGTAATGAGCATAAAAACATCTGGCTCATCAGTTCCTGAAGTGTGCACTCTACCACTGAGCTACTGCAGGCCCCGTATTTTTCCTCAAAGCCATACCCTAAAAGCAGTGACGCTGCTCCCGGGATGAGTGAATGACACGCATGGAATGCATTGTGCGTCTGACTTCATGCATACGCCGTCAAGTCTCTGCCCTCATGTAACTGGACGTGAAGGTAAATCAAATCCACTCTATTGTGCGTACTGCAGTGTGATCAGAGGAAACATTTACAGCAGCAGTTCAATGCAGTTTCATAGTTCAGCGCTGGCGCGCTGCTTTAGATTTGCTATGATGTGGTCATTCAATACCACAACTAACTAATCACCATCCACACACAGTCTTAAAAGGACTCACTGTAAGATGATGGCATTACTCATGCAGCACAACACTATGAAAGCCACGCTCTACACGTTTACTTCCACTCTGCTCATCTGTGATGGTGAAATGACTGAAATGTCTGCGGACATCTGTGAGTATGTCTCGCTTGCCGATTTGAATCACTATTCATGTAAAGGGCTTGTATTACCTTCCATCTGAGCCATCTGTTTTTTTCCCAAACTAAGGACGATGCTCGGGCTGGGGTGTTTTCTCATTTCCGCATGACAGCGTTGGGATGCATCACCATGGAGACCAGGATGGAGTACAGCGAGGGGTAGTGGGAAAACTCACGCTTTCCCCACAACCACCCATCCGATTGACCGTCTCCATCTGGCAGGACCTCAACTGGATACGCCCATCTGTGGATGATGCAGAGATGATTGGATGTGAGCCACACACCAGAGCATCATGAGGCTGCAGACTATGATAACTGTTAGTAGCTGAATTGTTATTGCCAAGTCTGTGTATAATGTGAGTTTGCATTGCTTTGAAATGTCCTTTTATTCCTAACGGAGATCTTAAACCATGCATTAGTTTATACGAACCTCAGTATTATTTCTAACAATGAGTTTAGGTTTCTTTCCTTGTTCGCCTCTCCGCAAATGATGGATGGATTCTTTAGAGACACTACCTCCTGAGCTATGCTGCCTCCATGGTGATTCATTAAAGCTCCGCGTCACAGCAAAAATCTCAAAACTTGTGACCGAAACCAAAAAAAACGTCCACTGAGCTATGCTGCCCCCATTACAAATCACAGTCAGGTAGAGGTAGAACAGTCTGCAAACTGGAGGCTCGGGCAGCTCGATCCTCAGCTCCTCCTGGCCAAACTGTCCAGGTGCCCTTGAGCAAGACAGCCAATCCCTCACTGCTGCGGAGGAGCTGGTTGGTACCATGCATGGCCGACACCTCTGTCGGTGTGCGAACGTGTGCGGCATTCATTGATCATAAATCTCTTCGTGCCGCTGTTGAAGCTAGAACAGAGCCATCTATACGAGCGCAATCCATCTACCATCCATCGATCACAAGCCTGGTGGTCCAACGACTGGAACTGCACAGAGAAAGGCTTCAGCGGACTACGACCGAGGCACAGCGGGACTGGCACTGGGGTCTCACGTAATCGGGGTATTTCTGGGAAACTGGTTGAAATTGCACATGCCAGAATAAATAAGGCGCCGTGTGTGTTTATGCGACACTTTTTTCTGGAACGGATGAGGACTTGTTTGTCAGGTGCTGCTCGAGTGTGGTGAGGCTGAACGGGGCCTTCAGCCGAGAGCAAAGCATGTTACCGCACGGTCACTATGGCGTGGCATATGAAGTAGCAGGCCAAATGCATGGAGTTGCATGTTCACTCTATCTCTCCGGGAAGGGGGGGGTTGTGCCGACGTCAGTCAGGGGCCGAGAAGTGGAGTGGCTCGTCTTGATGATGGGAAACACGTTTGTGCCGTTAATCTCTTTATCTATGGATTGACTTGTGAGAAGATAATCCACGATCCGTCTCATGGTGGCGTCAGCAAGCCTGGTAAGGAACATGTGATGAGACGCTGCTTAGTCAGAATCTTTATCAAGCTGGTCAGTTTGCACAGAGAGAGAATTTGACTGAAGCTCGGACACTCAGGGGACACGTAGCTCAGGGGTAGAGTGCATGCTGTGGGAGCTAAAGAGACAGAGGCTGTGTGTTTGAACCCGACACCACCCAGCAAAAACAAAAGAGATCAAATTCCCATAACATTCATTTGCATAGAAATCGGTTTCAAAAATGGAGGACATGAAATGAGAAAGACAGAGGCCCCTGTTGAGGATGATAAAGACGTTGAGACTGTTTTCAGAAGCTGCCACGGATGCACCCCAACATATATTTACTTATTCATCTTCCGTCTCGTCCCGCATCTCTTCCTCCTGTCCAGCTCTCACTTCACCGCTGGCAGTCCTTTAGATCATCCTCAGCTTTTCCCCTCCGCTGTGTGATGAGTGGGCTCTGTGAGCGCGGATCGTAAAAAGTAGAAATCCGCCATAGTGCTCCGTCAGCGTCTTTGGCTATGATCACCTGTTCCTCGACAGGCCGTAGATCAAGAGATGCACCCTGCTGACAGCAGTGGGCTTGCCCGTCCCTGGCCGCTCCCTTTATGTTCAAGGTGAGCCACATAAAACCCCTGGTTTAAGTCCCGTATCACTCCGTCTGAGACATGCTGCTTGTTCAGAGCCAGAACTCCCTTATCAAGGAGGTGACCGTGAATTTGAAGAAAGGGAGAAAATAGGAGCAGTCCACAACTCCAGCGCCCGGGGACCTACTCCAGTTCTTTTTTCCTATTGCCTTGCTCAGGGGCACAGGCAGGAGTATTAACCCCAACATGCATGTCTTTATGATGTTGAGAGGAAACCTACATAGACATGGGGAGAACATCCAAACTCCACCCAGAAAGGACCTGGGACGGGATTCGAACCCAGGACTTTCTTCAGCCGGGTCACAGTCTGTTCATCCCCTTGCCTACAACTCTCCAGGGAAGAGATGTAGGCCCAGCAAAGTCTGAACTAGGAGACAGAAGAACAGGTTCTTCTCCAGAGCTGCAGCCTCCATCACCCCATAACCATAGCCGTTGAGGTCTTTGTCATGCAGGCGTGCATTTTACGCATCATATGCAGGAAGAAGACACTCCGTCTAATTAGCTGTATAATCCCTCATCATACCGAGAGGTCCATCTTACGTGTCACCATTAGTGGACATGGACTTGGATGGAGGTTGGGGATTAGGGTCGAAAGCCCTTCCTGAAGCCCCACGGTGGGTTCAAACCTACAACATCTGGCTCATCAGTACCCAAAGTGCACGTTCTACCAGTGGGCAACTGCGGCCTCCACAATGCCTCATTTTGCTGTACTGTCTATACTTGCCTCATCCAAGAGCCTTATTGGACGTAAATAGAATTATATGTATCCTGTTTATTTGCCCTCTCATTCTAGTACTGCGGATCTTGTTTTATTAATCTTATTTTTCTATTACAGCTGGTTTCTGAGTCACCAAACATAATTTCACTGTATGCCTACAATGACAGTAAAATGCACCAATCTCCATCTTGCTGTGAGGCAACAGCACTACCGCTGTACTGCCCATTACGCTCATATTTGTAAGCAGAAGAGATGAAGTCGCATGTGAATGGAGTTTGTCACAAACTCAAATGATTGTGATGAACCGTCTCGGGCATCAACCACCAGTTTCCTGGCCCTTGCCTTCGTCTTACTGAGGAGCAAGAGACATCAAGGAAAAGGAACGTGATGGACCGCTGAGCTCGCACAGGAAACGCTCATGCTGTTTTGCAGCACAGCTCCAAAGGATCGAGCCTATCAAGTAAGAACAATGCACTAAACAATGTATTATCTTACAAATCCAGAACACCCATAAGCAGTAAGCCCAACTGATGACGATGGGGGAAAATCTCCCCATTGTAAAGCATGACAGGATGCAGAAGTCTTTTTTTAATGGCCTCTGGCCCCAGGCATCAATGCAATAAAACATGTGTGGGGGGGTGGAGGGAGAGAGAGAGAACCAAAGGAAACAGAAATATTGAGGTGACAACAGCATATAACACTCACCCACCTTGACATTCTCCTCATGTTAGGCATGTTATTGACAACATGGCTTCTGTCCGGCCTGTGGGAGGATGGGAGGACTGGTCTTTCTCAGGACAGAAGGGATCTGTGAGGGTTTGTGAACAAAAAAAACATAACAACCCTTTATTAAACTAGTTTGCAAAGGTTGCAGACCCAAAGGGTCATCACGGCCCAGACAAACTGGCTGAAGCACACGTGCTCCTCTCCCTTCATATCCACGAAGCAGACATCGCTGTGGTGACACTTCTCCAACATCTAAGCTTAATTCCATGAGAGATTTTTTTCTTCCTCTGACATAGATGAGCAAGGGCACGCCATACCTGCAACCTGCAAGATATCGTCAGAATCCCCCGACTACACCATTAAAACCAGAGATATTCTGCTGTAAGGTCCTGAGAGTCAAACCGGATTTGACCCCAGGGTCAACAGTGGTTTAGATGAGCTCATTTCTGTTAGATTTTTAATTTTTCATGAGTCTTATTTGCAAGTTCAGACCACATTTGGTCCACAGACACTCCGTGAGTTTTACTTATGTGGATTATATTTTTCATATCTTGTATGTATTTACAAGCCAGTTTCCGTTCTTCCTCACACCCATCTCACTAGTCGAACTCATGCTGATAAGCCATGAATGTGAGAGAGAGGTAAGTTTCACATGTCAGGGTTAGTACTCCCATTGTGGGGTTGGACATGGACTTGGATGGAGCTTGGGGGGGACGGTTTAAGGCCACAAGTCCTTCCTGATGCCCCGCGGTGGGTTAGAACTCACAGCCTCTGGTGTGTCAGTTCCCAAAGCAGTTCCCAAAGTTCCCAGTTTCCCTAAAGAACTTGCAATACAAAGAGTAAGCTGACCCCCAGGCCTGTCCCAACAGTTTGAGTTTAGCTCGATATAATTTATCCCCTTGAGCCACGAGCAAATTTGTCCAAGGTCTTTCCCTGAAATAATGAAGTGGCTCATTTCGTCTGCTCTCTCCTGGTGTTTGCTGAAATCAGCGACAAGCACTCATCCACTACAGTAGAAAATTAGCTTTAAGCAATATCTGCTGCATATATGTATTGTGCATTGTCCCGGCTGAGTCAATAATAAAATGAAATGGACCACTCCACCTCCGTAGAGGCAACAAGGGAGTCACAATAAAGCCTTTCCCATATATAATCCTGGAGTTACTGTACCTGGGGAGCCTTTAGCCCATTTGGCAGCAGGCGACACTCTGGCAAGACATGAACATTTATGATGCAAATTTTATTAGTCACACAATGAGATGCATCCTCTGCATTTAACCAATCCTGTTATGTGGGGGCAGTGAGCAGCCGCAGCGTCTGGGCACCAACTCAAGGCGTGGCCTTTTTGGGGGCTGCTCTACATCAGCTACCTCAGCAGTAGCCCATCCCTACAAGTCAGGCATTGTAGATTCGATCCCACTGCAGGGCATCAGGAATGGGCATCCACCCTAAATCCCACATGCTCATGTAAATGCGATGTATACGGTGTAGAGTGCTTTCTGAGTGGTTACTAGACTAGAAAAGCACTATGTAAAAATGAATCCATTTACCATTGTTCCTAAAGCCTTGCTCAGGGGCACAGGTAGGATTATTAACCCTAACATGCATATCTTTTTGACGGTGAGAGGAAACCAGAGCACCGGGAGGAAACCCACACAGACATGGGGAGAACATTCAAACTCACACAGAAAGGACCTGGGACGGTCTGAGGTTCAAAGCCAGGACCTTGCTATGAGGCCGATAGGGCTCCAACTTTGACAACAGTTCTACAACAGTGCCACAATGACACTAACCGTGCTAACCACTGGGCCACCATTCTGCCCAGTTCTCAGTGAAGATGATTTGATCCTCTATTGTGGTGCTGTCTCCAAAGCAACCGATAAACGCACTTGCCTCCTGAATTAAGGAGTTCTTAATTTGCTTCAATCAATGCAGGCTTGCCCATGCTCAGACTAATTCAGGGGTTCTCAGCCTTTTATAACTTAGGGCCCACTTCTGATTTTTGTTTAAATATCCAAGGACCACATTCCCAAATAAACGGGGGAAGAACAACATGAACAAAGGAGAAAAGATAAGTTGAGCTGTAAATATGTGTATGCCACTGTCAACTGTAAGGGACAAAATAAATATTCTGCTTACCCTCAGTGAGACACGTGGGCTTGCTTCTGGGAAAATAATGAAATAAAGCCATGGTTGGATGAGTGAAAAGCTGGCACTCAAGAGTAGCATTCAAAGTTGTATTCAGTTTGTTCCTTGTCTTTGATTTTGTGACGTTCATAATGGAAAACCATGACTCACAGAACAGGTGGCGGTGAAAAGCAAGAGAAATATTATTGCCTGTTTTGACAGAGAGGGATGTTGACTGGCAGCCAGTATCCAGAATAAAGCAAAGTCAACTTGCATGAGCTGAAGCTTCAGGCTGCTGTCTGGTGTTAATTCCATCAGTTCATTTTCCAAACAGTGAACACAGCCATGTATTCCGCAGCAGGAGCCAGAGAGAGGGTTGCACAATCCAAAGGTTTCCATGTCGTCTATTCTCCGGGAAGTAGTCTGTAAACTTTAGTGACACCAGAGTCAAAGCAAATTTTACGACTTAAGGCCGTTCTGATGAAATCTGCTTGATTGCCAGACCTTCCCTGTGTAAGAAACTGTATCCACTTGGTACATGTTGCCCTCTTGGATCCATTTCACACCACGATGTGTTCCTGACCTCGAGTCAACGCCGTCTGTGCAACACCTGTACGGCATTTCCAATCAATACCTTTTTTGGTGAAGTAATCATCGAAGCAGTGCATTGTCTGCGTACCCCAACACCTCCTGGGTGCTTTGTGTCTCTGGAGCGTCGACAGTTTAAGCACCTCTCTTGTCAGAACTTAACCACAGTCAAACTCACTGTGCTTTCAGCTCAACATTCCCACATGCCATTACGAATCCAAGTTTAATCTAACCAGGATTAATTTTCCTCAGTATACGATTTGGAGCTTTTACAAACGCAGTGTTGTCTCCTAGATCACATTGTTTCTTCAAAAACCGATCAATTTGGTAGCACTGCACCCCAAACAACGTCAGCTAGCTAACACTGGTGATGGACTTTTGTCGCTACTTGATGACGTTTCATGATTGGCGTGGTGAGATTCACACACAACTGGTGATTGAAATTACTTTTTAAATGTTTTTATGTGAGTTCTCACGCACGTTAGGATATAAAAATAACATTTTTTGTAAATTAAGATAAAAAACCCATTTAACTATTGGGCAGTGCCGCTGCCTCCACAGCCCATTAGATGACACTGTGACCCAAAGGCCTGACTAAATGATAACGAAACAAGAGTGAGATGGTGTAAGATGAAAAACTGATCTCTTTAGGCTACTATGAAAAAATGTTTTAAAAAGAGGTAATTTGAAGTAGTTCACATTATTTATAATTCATATTCATAACGTTGTGCCTTCCAGTTGTAAAAAAAGCAGACTGCAAATAAGATGTATTATTACTTTGACTGTTATGAATACCATGCTCTGCATTTGACAGTGTCTGGGGGTGTACTGGGAGAGATGCAGTGATACTGTGGATGCTGTGGGACTCGCATCACCTCAGTAAACTCAAACTTACCTTCCATCATCCCAATTTTACTGCCACCAGGAGAAAGGGCCTGTATAGGCAGCCATGAATACGTCAAACGTTCATCTTTCTAGCAGAATCCAACATATCTGTATGATCGATTGAGACCTGACTGAGAGTGCTTTCCAGACCGTTATCGATCAGGTCAGTCAAGCAGCACCAGAAGTCCTCCTCAACCCTCCAGATATGTCACCCTGCATCTGCGTCTACACCAGTGTCATGTCCCGGAGGCGCTCATCACTTGGACCTGGATCCCTGCCCTGACCATCACCCAGTCATTGGCAATGGGAATACTCCTTCATAGGGATTGATATCAGAGTTGTCCGGGAGGGTTCTGGTGTTTTAATGAGGACGTGTATCTGCCCATGTGTGAAGTATAATGGGCGGGGGGACAATCAGGGGGGGAG
>OMLC01023049.1:4542-16681 GCA_900302585.1 Regalecus glesne | reverse complement strand
TATGTCTTGCAATGGGGCACAATATTATATTATATAATAATAATATAATAATAATGGAGGGATGGATATCCACATGCCTCCAACCTACAACATCTGTATGCAAATAGCATACATACATATATATATATACATATATATATGTATGTATGTATGTATGTATGTATGTATGTATGTATGTATGTATGTATGTATGTATGTATGTATGTATGTATGTATGTATGTATGTATGTATGTATGTATGTATGTATGTATATGTCTGTCTCTCCATCCATCCTTACCTTTCACTGCGGTCCTGGCGGCATAGTTCCCCAAATAAGACTCCTCTGAATTGAAAACAGCACACTCATACTCCCCGTCATCACTTTCCTCCAGCTTATGGATCTTGAAGATGACCGAGGTGGGTGCCACATGTTCCAGCGTGATCTCCTTTAGCATCACGCGGCTTCTGTAGAAGTTGTAGGTAAAGCCCTCACCCTTGGTGCTGATGATTTGGAGCTCTTTCAGTACATTCTCAGGCTTGTGTATGCGGAAGTTGAAATCTTGCTTGGCACTCTCATTTTGAAACCCACTCACATTGCAGGAGATGGAGACGGGGCGGTTTATCACACGATACAGGGGACCCGATTGGACTGTGGTGAGCACTCCGGCCTCTCCTGTATGGACATTATAACACAGAGGCCAGATACTCAGCATTGATCAACAGTGTTAATTCATACGTTTACCCCAGCACACAGGATCAGGAACCAGTATATCAGAGGGACAGCTCAGGGTGGAGGGTTCTGAGACAAAGCCAGAGAGACCAGACTGGGATGGTCTGGACATGTGTGGAGGAGAGATGCTGGTATACTGGGAGAAGGATGCTGAATATGGAGCTGCCAGGCTAGAGGAGAAGAGGAAGACCAAAGAGGAGGTTTATGATGTGGTGAGGGAGGACATGCAGGTGGCTGGTGTGACAGAGGAAGATGTAGAGGACAGGAAGAGATGGAGATGATGATCTGCTGTGGAGACCCCTGATGGGAGCAGCTGAGAGTAGTAGTAGACCCCAACATAGCCATTCCATTTTACATTGTGTAACTGAAAGGTTCAAAAGTTAGCTCTCCAGCACACTCAGGGCACCAGCAAATTTGGAACTAAGTGGCCATTTAGATGTACAAATGGGAATTTTCCCTCGACACACATCTGTTGTAGAAACAATGTAAAAAGCATTCTGGGGGAAAATCCTTTGCCGCTGTCCGGGTCTGACTTTGTCAATTATAAATGAACCCTTTTCACACAAAGCAAAACAAAAGCAAAATAAAAGCCTGGATTAAAGCAGCAGCGGTTCATCTTCAAGGGCTAAACAATAGCAGGGGTATTGCACAACGTTTCATCACGTCATGTTTTGCAAAAAGCAATTCAGCAATGGCAACATAGGAGAATTTCAAAATTGCAGTGAGGATCCTGTTTTCATTAAATATCCATCCATCCATCCATCCATCCATCCATCCATCACCAACCGCTTATTCGAAGTGGGGTCACGGATCTACTGGAGCCTATCCCAGTACTCATTGGCAGATGGGCTTCCTGACGCCCTGTAGCGGGTTCGATCCCACAGCCTCTAGCTTGTTAGTTCCCAAAGGACATATTACTGCAGCTGCTGTTAAATATAATTCATCAATATAATCATTAAAAAAATGACATAATGAATACATACATAAACTCAAATATGAAACAGAAGACAACAGCTGTCCAACTTAACACTCAAGATTTTGTCAGATTTCCCATCACCGTGACAACTCATCTAAATCCAGCCCAGCTCCTTGAGGAGGTTCTGTGGAGGACGTCGAGTGGGTCTCCTTACCGCAGTGGATGATGAAGAGGGTCAGACAGAGCAGCTCGGTGGCCCTCCAAAGGACCTGCAGAGGACGACTCATCCTGCCACCTGTTCAGCTGCTTCTGATCAGGCTCAATCTGTTTCCCTGTATCGGGGGAAGCAGTGAGCTGCTGAGTGCTATGTTGCATGCTGAAAAACCAAAACTAAGCAGAAGTGTGAAATGTGGTTTTCCTGTAGACTCAAGCTGTCTAGATGTATAAGAAAAGCCAGTGTGTCAATACAACTGATGTAAGGGCTTCTGGTCTTGTTTCAGGCCATGTGGTCTGTTGTGTTTGGCTGGTCCTGACTTCCTTAAGGTCAGGATTTGAGTTATGGGCAGTTCTTATGGCTAAGGCTAGAGGGATGATGCAGTCAATGAGGGGTCCTCGGGAAGATAGAGGGGTGACTTTGTGTCTATGGACACATGTAAAGGTTATGTGGGGGGCCGTGGTAGCTCAGTGGAAGAGTGCGTGCTTCAGGGACTGACGAGCCAGATGTTGCAGGTTCGAACCCACCACACGAGGCATCAGGAAGGGCATCCAGTGAATAACCGACATCCGGGCGACATAGCTCAGGAGAAAGGGTAGACTTCTAGTAGGCAGAGATTGAGGATTCGATCCCCAGCCCCTGCAGAAAGATTGTCAAGGTGTCCTTGAGCAAGACACAAATGCAGAGTAGCGGTTGCGCTCACTGCTCTTATACAGCAGGATAAGTTAAGGAGAAAGAGCCCATTCCATCAGCTGTGGTCAAGTAGTAATAAAGCACTTCAGTGTTGTCTTGTTCTTAAGTGACTAAAATTTCACCCTCCCAGGCGAGAGAGATTTTTTTTACACGTCACACTGGCGCCATCTAGTGGAAGACAGTAGATCTCAAAACTGGTTTGCGGTCCACCACGTAGAGCAAAGCATAAAAACAATAAAAGCAACCAGACGAGTGGAATTCCTGATTAATGGAAATTTGACTGCATTTATTTCATATGGGAAATATATTACTGTCAGCTGTTCCTGTTAGGAGTCTCCACAGCGGATCATCATCTCCATCTCTACCTGTCCTCCACATCTTCCTCTGTCTCACCAGCCACCTGCATGTCCTCCCTCACCACATCATAAACCTCCTCTTTGGTCTTCCTCTTCTCCTCTAGCCTGGCAGCTCCATATTCAGCATCCTTCTCCCAGTATACCAGCATCTCTCCTCCACACATGTCCAACCCATCTCAGTCTTGCAATATCAATATATAAAATATGAAGTGTGTAAAATGATCCTGAGCTTTCTTGCACATTGTTCCAGTTTTCTTATATAGTATAACCAACTTAGATATTATTGTGCTTCTGTTCTGATTTCAACAGAACTCAGAGAAAAGGGCCTTTTGGCTGACAGTTCATCACAGACCAGAGGAGGGAGTGCTAACAGTCATGCTTTCTTCTGTTTGCATGGGTGATGAATGTTTGCACAGGATTGCGCAGTGTGCAAACATTTGGGCCACTGCACACCTGTGGCAGAGTTCAGCCAGCAGGGGCAAAACATGTGAATATTATATATCCACAGAAATGTTGAGATTTCATCCAGAATGGACATTTTTCACTGAAATGAGGCCAAATAAATCATTTCAAAGGAACTGATGAGCCAAAGGTTATGGGTTTGAATCCATAGAAGAGTGTCAGAAAGAACATCTGGCCTTAATCCATCAAGCTGCAACAAAATCTGTGTCCAGCCGTAAACATGGGGACTGGCCATAAAACAGACCTCTCATATTATCATTCATGATGTTTCTTGTCACTCCAGTTGTACAAGTACAGTCATGTGAAACTCTTTGGCTGGAGACTCTGTGACTGAAACATTAGATAAAGATAAATTAAAGTCCATTAAATATATAGAATAAAAGGTCTGTGTGTGTATATGTATGTGCGTATACACACATACATACGAAACTACAGGTATAAACGCAACAGAATATAAATCAATCAGTCAAGTATAAAAAGCAATAATAGGTGGATACATCATTATTATTATCAAATAAAAAGTGTATTTTTTATCATGCATTTTTTTTCCATTTTCAAAACAAAGATATTGAAAAGTGTGATTAATCAATTAATTAATCAATTCTACTAAGGTGATATGTCAGATTGAACACAGTGACTGGTGGTACAGTATAATCGAGAAAGGTTTAGAACCACAGCTTTACATGACTTGTATACCAGCATGGGTGGGGCTTGCTATCAAGGACAATACAACACGATCCAGGATAATCATATAAATGAATAAATACATTTATTTTGTATCATTAAAAACTTGGCTGACAGAAAAATCAAATGCACTGACCACGTCAGAGGGGATTTCCATCAGCAGACCGGGTTCCTCTGTGATGCTGGCAGCTGGAGAACAGGGGTCTATACCAGGGTACATCCACTTAGTCAAAGCTGCAACCGTGCATTGCTTCAGGAGGAAGTCTAAAGCAAGTGAACGTGCTTCATCGCTTGCTCAAAATGAGACCAGCCAATCACGCAGTATTCAGAACAGGAATAGGAAGCATGCACAGAACAGGAAAGACAAGTCGACATTTCAAAACAACAGGACCGTTATGAGAGGAAGCCTCAGCGGCCGTTGGCCTGTGGTCTGTCCATTGCCTGAATGCACAAAGGGACTCTGGGAGGCGTATGTGTTGGCTGATCACTTGGAACCAGGCTCAGACAAGTGGTGCCGTTTGATGCATTTTTCTCTGCGGAGATGAGCGACACCTTGGAGCGGACCACAGACAGCCCCCTTCCAAGTCCCTCCAACAGGAGGGCTGGAGATGATCCCACTGCCAAGGAGGAGGAGGACGGGGACAGTGGAGGCGCTTTGGAGTTGTTCTGGGAAGACGAAGGTCTCCCTGTAGAGCTACAGAGAGGGATGGAGACACTACGTGCTCATGGAGAGCTGACTGATGTGACGGTTCGCGTTCAAGGCCAGGACTTCCCCTGCCACAGGGCTGTGCTTGCTGCCGCCAGCCACTACTTCAGGTACAGATAAACATACATGAGCCACCCATTGACTCAGACACAAGCAATCAGAAGGCTGCACAATGGTTCCACCAGTGTCAGAGCAAGTCAAGCCCGGTCCCATCTGCAGGGCTCTGGGACACATGTCCTCAAATAGCTATAATAATGTATATTACATAACATAGAGCCTTCTGAAAGACAGGGAGTCCTATGGGCGATCACTTAGATCACTAGTTCATCATGGACCCTCCCCCGGCCCGTCGGAGTCCATCGGCACTCCCTCCACTGGGTTTCACATGTATGTTGGCTGTATGTTGTCACAGGGCCATGTTTTGCAGTGGGCTCAGGGAGAGTCACGAGGAGTGCGTGGAGTTGAAGGAGCTGCACAGCGAGACCATGCAATCCCTGATGGACTACGCTTACACCAGCCAAACGGTCATCACTCAGTCCAACGTCCAGAGAATACTGGAGGCTGCCAGCCAGTTCCAGGTGAAATTCTACTTAAAGCAAGAACATATCCCATCCGAGGGTTGCCTAGCCTGTCAATGAATAGCCAGAAACACTCGTAACCATCCCATCATGAAAAGATAAAAACAAACAACTTAATGGTCACGTGACAAACAAATCACCTACCTAGCGTCCAATCAGTGTTCACACAATCCTGAGGAGAAACCCTCTAATTACCGGCTCTGAGCCTGTTTGCAGTGATTTTATTGCTCCAGCAGAGAACAGATTTCATTGTATGTATGTACAATGACTAATGGATAAAGCTCCTTCCTCTTCATCATCTGTCTGGAAAACTAGGAAGGATGCACCTTCGCTGTCATTACTCCACATAGTAAGAACGAGTTGACTACCACCCCCCTAACATGACTGGCCCCTCTTTGGCCATCCCATCTAGAATTCGTCAGCACTTGTTCAAAACAAGGTGCCTTGCTCTGCTTTTGCCAACTCACATGTAATCCGTTGCTCTATCGCAGCTTCACATATAGGTGGCCCTTCTTGACACCCCGTGGTAGGATCGAACCCACAACGTCTTGGCTCGTCAGCTCCCAAAGCACACGCTCTGAGCCACTGTGGTCCCCTGGCCCTGTAGAGCCTGTTTCCACTGCACAACCGGTGGAAACTAGAAAACAAATATAAAAAAGGAGAAGTTATTTGGTGTAATGCTACACTAAACATGACTTCTATGACTTTGTAGAGAGAGCACAGTTACAGATATGCAAGGAGAATAAATCAGCCTATAGGGATGCAATTGTAACAGATTTGCTGCTGGACCAACTCAAATACAGACGTTGGTCCAAGCCTCTTGCTTTAGCTGGTCTAGCCTTTGCTGCTCAGCGCTACAGAAAACCTATTTAGAGGAGAGTTGTGTGTGTTGTCAGAGTTAATGGGGAAGTGAAAACGGCACAGTTGTTTACACTCAGGATCACTTTTCCACAGTCTCAATTTAACTTCGCAGCTGGGTGGATGACTTCCACGTGTGTGTGTGTATGTGTGTGTACTCATACATTCTATCTTTGTGAGGACCAATTTGAGATTTTTAACAATCAAAATAGCATTTTTGCAAAGTGAGGACATTTTGTCCAGTCCTCTCTTGTTTAAGGGTTGATTTTAGGCTTAATACTTGGGTATAGATAGGGTTAGGTCTAGGGTTAGGTCTAGGGTTAGGTCTCGGGTTAGGGATATAGCTCTGATGGTTATGGTTAAGTTTGAGGGCCAGGGAATGAACATAGTCAGTGAAGGGGTCCTCACAAAGATAGAGATACAGGACTGTGTGTGTGTGTGTGTGTGGGTGCGTGCGTGCTACACGTCTAAATACATATATGCTAACAAACACCCTTTCTGGTATTGCCCCTTTGCTGGTGTATCTGAAGTAATTGCGAACCCGTGACCATTCAAACCATGCATACTTTGAAGTTGCTCATTTTAATGGCTGCTGTCTGGTGAGGCTCTCCGGGAATCAAATGATGCAGCCCACTGTGTCTTACATCTCCACCAGAGCAGCTAAATGTGGGAGAACAGGGCAGGTAAATGTGCATAAGAAAGGAACATTTGATGCGGCCAACAAGCAAATAAAGCAGAGCCCACCCCACAGAAGATGCCAACCAAAAGAAAACAGGATGGTATCAAACAATCGAGGGTTAAGGCTGTAGCTACAAGTTCTCTCTGTCATCACTTGTTCTCTAGTGTGTTGAGCTCTTCTTCTACGCTGTTGAGGAGATAATGATGCGTCTCATCCTAATGTGTCCCCTATTCCAGTTCCTGCGTGTGGTGGAGGCTTGTGCTGGCTTTCTGACCAAGGCTCTCCAGCCAGAGAGCTGCGTGGGCATCCTGCGTCTGGCCGATAGCCATGCTCTTCCAGCTCTCAGATCCAGGGCTCAGGACCACATCATCAGACGGTTCTCCCTGGTGGTCCACCAGGAGGAGTTCGTGGATCTGCCGGCTGACACTCTGGAGTTTGTCTTACAAAGGGACGATTTGGACGTGACGTGCGAGCAACAAATCTTTGAGGCGCTCATGCGCTGGGTGAGAGCCCATGAGGATGAACGGTGTCCTCTGCTGGCCAGGCTGCTCTCGCATGTACGGTTACCCCTATTGAACCCAGCATACTTTGTGGAAAACGTGGAGTCTGATGAGCTGATCCGCCGCTGCAGTGACGCTTTTCCTCTGATGCAAGAGGCCCGAATGTATCACATGTCTGGCATAGAGGTAGGTTTGAAATGGAGGCAAGTAGAATCCAACTGAGAAGGGTCCTACTGCAGAACTTCCCCCAGAGACCCTTTTGTTCTATGAGCCGGTGAGGATCAGTGTTAGGGTTAACCTCCCTTTTGAGTCCCCACTTCTGTTAGCCAATGGAGTAAGTAGCGGGGTCCTGACAAATGACGCACCTCTGATTGGTTTACCCCAACCTTAACTAATCAGAGGCCTGGGGAGAGAGGTCTGACAAGCTGCAGTTGGACCCTCTTGGAATACTCTGCCTCATACTAATGTCTTTGATATTTGGAGTAATTCCCCAAGGTGGCTTGGCATGTGGCTTCAGGGGGATACCCTATTTCTACCTCATTGTAAACATTGGGCTATGATAGTGGTTAAGATTAAGATTAACATTTAGGTAAAGTTTAAGCTTAGGTTCAGGGACAGGTTGGAGTCTAAGGTTAAAAATAATAAGGTTGTATTGTAGTTTAATGTACAAAATGACTGTAAAAATAAAGTTTGACTTGTAAATTCTTTTGGCCAGAATATGTAATTCTTTTGCAGAAAGGGACAGGCTAAATCCAGTTTGAGAGACCAAGCGACTTCTACTCTTAGTTCCCATTGAATAGTGCTAAAATACAGATCATTCACTCATTTAACTGTTGGGTCAGCTTGACCTAATCTGTCCTGTAGGAGACGGTGTAATTGTCTTCACATGGTTTTTCTCATTCCATGATGAGGTTTTGTGTCATTCCTGTCTTGCTTGTGTAGGTGGTGTCGGAAAGGACTAAGCCCCGGATGCAACACTTCCTTTCAGAGGTTTTCATGATCATCGGCGGCTGCACTAAAGAGGAACGCTTCATCTCCACCGTCACTTGCTTGGACCCTTTGCGACGCAGTCGGCTGGAGGTTGCCAGGCTGCCAATCACAGAGATGGAGGAAGAATCCCAAAACAAGAAATGGGTGGAGTTTGCCTGTGTCACATTCCGCAATGAAGTGTACATATCTGGTGAGGGATGTCCTGTGGAGCATTCTCACATGAAAAGTAGAAAAATATCAAAGAGATCAAACCATGAGATTAAAATAATTTCAACAGCAAGTCATCAATTTACTTATCAGAATGACCCAAAATCAGAATCCTTTCCACGTACTTTAAGAATAGACAAGGAATTTGACTTGGTAAATTGACGCATGAGTGAAAATGTTTATATTCATATTATTATACATTCATTTATATGTTCATTGTCATATTCTTTTATTTATTTTGTAGCTATTCCCCCAAAGTTTGGGGGGTGGGCATAGCTTAAGGGGTAAGGCGATCATCTAGTAACTGGAAGATTGGTGGTGTGATTCCTGGTTCCTTCAAAAACCCTGTCAAAGTGTCCTTGAGCAAGACACTGAACCCCTAAATGCTTGTGACAGGAGATGAAAATTAGCCTTGTGGTTAAATCTGGTGTATTTACATTTGACTACATCAATATGTACCTATAATATTGATATTATATTATTATCATTACTACTATTATCATTATATAATTTTCCTGACATTTGTCTCATTTTACATATAATTTCTCTTGTTCTGCCCCATCACATAAATGTTTCATATCTAGTTCTCTGTCAGCCCAGACTTTGCGGCAGTTATGGTTTTGGATGTTTCTCAACTCAGGAAACAAACAAGCCAAACCGACAGAAAGGGAGCTGAGAATATACTGCCTGAGATAGGGAGAATAGGAGAAATGTGTCAAGGAAGCTTCTCCTTGGTCAAGGCTTCGTTTTTTCTTACACAGACAACAACTGGATTCTGTGCAGCCATGCATTAAAGGATAACTACATCATTTAGATGCAACGAGATGGAGGCCAGGCCATGGTTTCATTTTTCTTTTGTTTTTCTGTTGCCACAGGAGGAAAAGAGACACAGCATGAAGTCTGGAAGTATAATGGCGCCCTGGACAGATGGATCAGGATTGAGCCAATGTCAACAGGCCGCTGGAGACACAAAATGGCCGTCCATGGGGGGAAGGTGTACGTACTTGGTGGGTTTGATGGGACTGAAAGATTGACCCTCGTGGAGGCCTACGATCCCTTTCACAATTGCTGGACAAAGGTAAACATCGCCCGTTGGATGCTACCTTCTATCTGACCAGTTAACTGGTTTGATGAACCCACAAGGTTGCTTGACCCCCATTTACTGCTTTTGAACTTCCTCTCATGTGGGTTAGTATGTTGCATCAGACAGTCTTGATCTTTAAACAAATACTCTATTTCCATTTGGATGGGTTCAGTTCAGTACCAATGAGAGGTTCATTTCTACAAGTCATGATCAGTCCTTATGTTGTGGGGATGGACATTGACATAGATGGAGCATTGAGGGATTAAGGTCGGCTGCCCTTCCTGATACCCCAGGGTGGGTTCAAACCCCCAATATCTAGCTCATCAGTTCCTTAAACACTCACTCTACTGCTGAGCTACCTGGGCAAATGTCCATCTCTGAAATGGGGGGAGGGTCTTACAATTATCTGATCGTAACCATTCCCCAGCCTCTGTGAATAGTCCACACAGCCATTGTAATTCTAGTTAATGGTCACCATTTTGGGTCATTGTGTAACCGTGCGGTTTGTAAGGGTGGGGATGACCGCAGTCAGCTCACCCTGACAAAGTCATGTAGATAAGTGATGAGATGATTTCCCTCTAAACCTGATGTCCAGATGAACTGATCAAACTTCTCTGGGACACGTGTTGGTTTACATCACCAGTCATATATTGTCTAATCTGTGGCTGTTTACAGGCAGCGCCTCTCTTGCAAGGGGTGAGCTCTTTCGCCGCTGCGAGTTTCGATAGGTGGATCTACGTGATTGGGGGCGGGCCAAACGGGAAGCTGGCCACTGACAGCGTTCAGAGCTGGGAGCCTGGTACGGAGAGGTGGGTCATGCGGGCACCACTCCCTGTTGAAGCCAAATGCACCAACGCAGTCGTGTTCAAGGACAACATTTATGTAGTGGGTGAGTGGCCTTATGGTTTGGATCATGCTTGCATTAAAATTCAAGAGTTTGTAAACTGAAAAAGCTCAATGAACAGTACATTACAAACAAAGATTTAAGGGTTCATTTGTCACAATACTGGGTTACATGCTGGGTTTGGATGTGTTTGTGTTTCTATGTCCACATGTTCATGAGCATGTCTGTGAGCCAGGTTGGTATTTGTACATATGTGTGTCTGTGTGTGTATTTAATTTGATGTGATTTCATTCAACCATGTACTGATGTAAATAGTTGACTGTTCCGGTGTACCCTTGTCCCCAGGAGGTGCCATGCGGGCCATGTACTGTTACTCACCTTTGTTCGACTCCTGGTCCCTGGTGACCACGCTGGGTGAGAGGGCAAGCTGCGCCATTGCTGCCTGCAACAACAAACTCTTCATCACTGGGGGACGTGACGATAAGAACCAGGTCATCTCCACGGTGATGTGCTGGGACTCGACCACAGGGACCTTGACGGAGGAGTGTATATTACCATTAGGAGTCTCCCACCATGGCAGCGTGACTCTTATGAAGTCCTACACACACATACACAGGATACCACCTGCTGCAGCCAGTGTATAGTGTGGAGCTGTATGGAAGAAAGAACAGTATTTTTAGTGGATGGTTTTGCACATCTTGCAGAATACATATGGTTTACTTCCCATGACACATGTTGACGGTCATGTTGGTTGGATTTTGTTTCAAGCTTCAAGGTTATCATCAGTGTTAACATGGATGTGATGGACTGGTGATCGGTCTGGGGTATTTTTCCGCCTTCTGCCCAATCGACGCTAGGATGGGTCCCAGAGGAAAACCGGTTGACAATGACATGACTAATAACCTTTCAGTACAGGAAATATCTCACAGGTTCATGGATGGTAACTGGCACTTTTCTAGCCTAGCGACCACTCATACCACTTGAGTGTGTGCCTCATTTAAAGGGCAAGGAGTATTAAAGCCGGATGCCTTTTTCCTCATTCCCTGCACGGGGATCGAACCCTCGACGCCTGACTTGGAGGTGGAGGTCATTAGTTGTTTTTTTAGGACATGAAAACATTCATTCAAAATGAAATCAGTCACAATAAAAACCCTAATTATTTGTGTGCTTACAATAACTTCAGTAGTAGTAGAGTTTTACATGTTATTCTATTTGGATTTTTGCTCAGTATGAGAGGGGTTTTCTTGAGCAAATGCACATAATGAAAGGTCAAAGTTCATCAGCTCAGTTAATTTTGGGGATATCCTTCATTTCACATGACAACTTATTTCCAAAATCAGTCTGATTTAAATATAGCTGATATTCTAATGAACATTTACAATGTAAACACGCCAGATTTAACTACCAAGCTAATTGTCATGTGTTGTCCCAAGCAGTTATTTATTTAGTGTCTTGCTGTATGTGTGTGTGCGTGTGTGTGTGTGTGTATTTATATATATATATGCGTGTGTGTGTGTAGATGGATAGATATTCCTTTATTAGCCACACAGCGGGAAATTATGGTCACACACATATGTGTGTGTGTGTGTGTGTGTGTGTGTGTGTATACATATACATACATATACACACACACACACACATACATACACATTTTCTTG
>OMLC01023047.1:11096-22502 GCA_900302585.1 Regalecus glesne | reverse complement strand
GCATGACTGCCTCTAATGTCCTAGATGAGTTCAGGATGGAAGGCAACACTTCACTATTTCTCTCATTGGACCGATAGGACCTTGGACCTGACAACGTGTGCTCAGGGGAATACTCATTTAGTCAGTGGTGCAGGATCAACTGGGAATGTGCGTGGCAATGGGTGTGAAAGTCAGTACCCTCTAGGATGCATGGGACAACTGTTCCCGGACTTTGGAGGTTTATGTAAGAATCAAACTGTGAGGGGGAAAGAGGGGCAAGAGGGGGAGTGGACAGAAGAAAGGAGAAGCGGGGTAATAAAGAGTGGTGGCAAAGAGCAGAGTTGGAGAGAGGGAGTAGGGAATGGGAAACATTAACAAGGCATCGAAAAGAAGCAAAGTAAAGAAGGTAAGAAATGAGCTGTTTGATTTTGATTAAGGGAAGACATTCTGGTGAAGTGGGATAGTGTGTGTTAAATGAATGGTGGTGACTTCCACACTGTAACAGCAGTGTAGTGTAGATAACTTTTAGACAAACTTAAAGCTAACTTCACTTAATCACTGTTTTTCAGTTACTTTCCTGCAACAGAAACATTATTTCTCCAGAACCTCCTTTATCATAACAACTTCCAGTACTTTCAGAGTTATCTAGCAATAGATCATCAACATATCTGTCTACTAATTAAGTTGGTTCCCCTCCCCCAAGGGGGTTTCACCCATGGATGGTAGTGGTGCCCCTCTGGCTGCAGCCATGCTGGGGGGCATGAGTGGTGCAGAAGTGGACACAGAGGAGGAAGAGGAAGGAGGCAGTGAGCAGGAATTTGATGAGCCTCTGTGTGCTCTGGTTCAATCCTGCAACATGCTGCATAACATAGTGGGGCCAGCCTGTATCTTCCTCAGACAAGGCTTCGCACAGAGCCAAATTGTATGTATGAGATTCCTTTCAACACACATATGCGCTCACACACACGCACACACACACGCTCACAGTTGCACGCAGAATTAAATATTTGCCATAACCACGCATAAATTTCATCCCTTCACTTCATAGAGCCATCAGTATCATCATTAATTGGCCAAAGCAAGGTCAAGAAAAGGTCATCTATCATCTCAGCCTAATATCAGAACCTCCCACGACATCATCGCAACCTTCCCATTCTTGACAAAGTCATTGGAGGATCCCTCTTTACCCTCTCAACCAGTGGGAGCCACCCTGTGAGTGTTAAAGCAGTCCTCAGCAACACATCATATTCAGCTACACTTGATCTGGAGGAAGGCACTAATATGGGCAGGACTGTTCTAATCTGAAAATCTATGTCCTTTTCTCTTTTTTTTGGGGGGGGGGGGTAGGAGGTAGGGTTTGGTAACTTTAGCCTAAACTTGTTGACCATTCTTATAAAAAGTATGATTAAATGTAGTTTTTTTTTAAAAATCCAATAATCATTTCGCAACACCAGGTGTCCAGTTTTAAAATTGTGGACATGGAGAAAAAAAACCAAGGTCTTGCAGGAAGAACGATGATGATACCATTTTTAGACACATGCCTTTTTGTTCTGGAATATGAACAGAGAGCCCTGAGCTTTGAAGGATGAAAATGATAAGTGGTCCTTTGTGCGAGACGGGTTGAACTACTTTAGCTGCGTCACCGACACTGCCATTTGCCTAGATTGTAATTTAGATCATGGATTCTTCTCCCTACTGTGGAGACCCCATCAAAGATAACACATGTATCAGCTTGATGACTGTAATAATGGAAGAAGAGATGGGTAAGATAAATATATCAGTAATTGTCTGGTGGTCTGGCCCGCAAGATGCTTTAGGAAATCTGTTAGTCACTGGAAACAGGTGCGAGGTTTAGCAGGAGTTGATAACTACTAGAAAACCATACAATAAATCTAATAATGATTGTTCCCTTATCAGTCTCACAAGGGGAAATTTGTGATTCTCTGCATTTTAACACATCCTGTATAGGAGAAGTGAACATGCTTTCTGCAGGACCAAGAATCAAACCTAAAGCCTTCCAATTGCCAGTCGACTGCTGTACCCACTGAGCTATGCTGCCCCTAAATCTAAACAAAATATCTCAAATTATTGGGCTGTGTTTAACTGTCGTTGACTTTTCCACAGCAGTACTAAATTTAAAGAGCAACTTTCTAAATTTAGCAATTTATGTAGATAATGGAGAGCAGTAGGATTCCTCGGCAGAGTACATAGATTAGATGGATAGGGTGAGACCAATGCCCTTAACAAGTCATTAATCTTTTAATCTCTTTTGTTCTCTAAATTGACAGCCTGTAAACAAAATTGAACTCTGCTCCTTTGGATTTTGGTTGAACTTTTGACCTCCCCGTTTCATTTTCCTATTTTCAGCATTGCTAGCACAAAGTTCAGCCTCGATAGCAAAGCTATCAAAATTCCCTGTTCTAGATTGTGGCAAAAAAGAAGCAAATTGTGGCAAATAGGAAGAAGAAAAGTCAATAGTTGATAATGTACAGACATTTAATCTTGATGAGGCTACAGAGGCTTTAACGGACATATTCCTTGCATGCCATACTTGAAGATGGCAACTGCAACACCTTAGCAAAAGAGAATAACTGGAAATGTGGAGCTATCTTATTATCTTGAAAAGGCAGACACTGCTATTATGTTGCATTCATTCTGCAATGACCTACATACACATTTGCATGTGTGAGCACATGTGTTTGCATGTGTAGGTGAGTAAATGTCCTTTCAATCATAGTCCATATAGATGAAAAATATCGACAGGAGATGGGAGGGGAATGAAAACCCACGTAGCCCTCATGATTTGTAATATAATTTGCCCCTGTAATCCCCAGGACCTAGTTTTCCCCTTGCATTCCTTAATCCAGCAATGTATTATTCCTGCTGACAATGTTGCAACCTGTCAACTACAGACAACATTTTGAGAGTAGAAACCTGCCGAGCAACCATTCATAACCACTTCACCACACTCGAATAACCAATAATGTTTTGAATTGTTCCAGTAATTTAGCTGACAATATGATGTGGACTAACTTGCGGGGAAAATTTAACTTGAGAGAAACTCTATTGATCTCTCATCAGGCCAACATATGCTGTCATCACTATTACTATTATTATTATGTTAGTTCACTTTGCTATTCACAGTAAAGGTAATACCAAATATGAAGCAGATTGATTTAAAGTCTAAAATAATGCGAAAGTCAATGGTTAATTCATTTTAAACAAATCTTGTTTTGTTATACCGCAACCTTAATATATATTGTGTGGACAGAATGCCCACTGACCTCTGGTCTGCCATGGTGGCACAGTGGTTAGCACTGTTGCCTTACAGCAAGAAGGTTCTAGTTCAAATCCTATACCACCTCCTTTCTGTGTGGAGTTTGCATGTTCTCCATGTCTGTGTGAGTTTCCTCCAAGTTTTCCAGTTTCCTCCCACCATCAAAAAAAAACAAGATATGCAGGGACTGCAGATGCATATTAGCTTGAAGCAGTAATCTGGTACAGCACATTGAATGGTGACATTAATGTAAAAGCTGCACATGGTCCCTTAGCAAAACCCCAAACATTTTCCTCAAGTACACCAGGAACTACTGCCATTTAACATTTTGCACACAGTGTTACTGAACATGTGTCTAGATTAATCTGAAAAAATCAATCAACTTTGATGAAATGTGTTTTTGTGTACATCTATTTCTACAATTGTGTGTGTGTCTGTGTGTCTGTGTCTATGTCTGAGTGAGAGAAAACAGATAAAAAGCAGAGAGGGAGATTCTTAAAATCCATGTTCCCTCTTAAATCTCTGAACACTGCTGTAATCTTAAACCTGCTGTTTAAATTTGTTTGCTTTTTTATACTGTGATAATAACAGTGGGGGATAACCATGGCTACACATGACGGGGCGAGTTATTGGTTAGGAGGCCATGGATCGTGTTCGTGCCTTCACAGTTAAATGTTTATTGTCTGTTATGTGACACAGAAGCTCATAGTGGCTTCTCGTCCCACAGGAGAGGGATGGGGATTGGACAAGAGTATGTCTGGCATATCCAAAAGATTATAAGTGTGATTCAGATCAGAGGAAAATAATCCTATAATAAAATCTCTACTCAAGCAGATGAACATCAAATTAAAAAGGCTTCATGAGAATGTGAGTGAAGGAATATTCTGCATATTCATGTGCAAATGTATCCAGCATGTATATTTGTTTCGGTCTTGAATGTGTACATTGTGTGTGTGTGTGTGTGTCTGTGTGTGTGTCTGTGTGTGTGAGCGCACATGTGCAGAATACCTGGAAAAAGAGAGGGAGTGTGTGTATTATCGACCTCAATTTTTCTGTGTGTTTGTCCCACGTGCAATCCACACCAATGCAGGACAGGGATCTACGGCCAGAGGAAATGGAAGGTACAGAGATATCAGAAGTTTCATCCTAATTCTCACTCCATTTCTCCCTTATTTTAATTACCTTAGTCTGGCCTCCCCCTTCCTCCCCTCCTCCATCCAAAACTTAGAAATTGGTCTTTGACTTGTGGAATTTGGGAGAAAATATATTTTTTCCTTGACCTCTCAGAATTAAATCTCTGAATTAATTGTGTCATGCTTAAAATTGTTCTTTTCTTTAGTGTGTGTATTCGGTCTCTCAGCCACAAAATAAATCAGCCTAAATACAATGTTAACTTTAAGGAAAATAGCTATTTGATGCAATTAGTACACACATTCGATCTCAATTATACTCGCCTATATCCAAGCTGTTATCACTCCTAAATTTACAGATTCTATACTCAATTCATAGGAATGGGGAAGGAGATTGCAATAATGATCCGCCATTATATTTTCATTTCCAAATTAACCCTGCCTTTCCATGTCTTTTGATATCAACACTAAATAATATAATGCTGTTGCTGTTTCTCTTTTACTCTCTCTTTCTCACTCACCAACCTACTATTCACACGTGCACATGCACACACGCACATTTAATGCAGAGCTGCGAGAGGCTTTCAAGGAGTTTGATAAGGACAAGGATGGTTTCATCAGCTGTAAGGATCTGGGCGAGTGTATGAGGACCATGGGATACATGCCAACAGAGATGGAGCTGATTGAGCTGAGCCAGCAGATTTGTGAGTCACATCATTTTCACACATGCACACACGCATCACACAGAAACACACTAAAATACTCTGATTGGAAATTAAGATATTATATTTGAAAGATGCCATATCTACAGAAATCCATGGCTGAAGTCATCAGAGAGCAAAGGGTGGAACTAAGAGAGGCAGAAGATGGTGTAAATCCAAAGAGCCCACTGACCTCAGTGACTGAGAGTCTCCCAGCTCCATTTTCTCCAGTTTAAAAGCTGCAAAAACCTCTTACTATCAGAACAAGAGCTGTGGTGTTACATATGCTCAGAAAATGTTCTCTACTTTTAGTTCAATCCTCAGTCCACCTCCTCCTCTGCACTCCATTCTGCTCGCTGCAGACATGTTAGCCTTGGTTTATTACTGATAAGGTCTCTGCCATCAGTACACAGTTCTCTGAGTCTGACCATCTCTGTCTGCAGCTGCCAGCTAACGGAGCTGCCTTCTCTTCATTCTCAGTGGATATGTCCCCCACTGCATTTAAGCAAGCCAGTTTTTCAAGGGTCAGTGCTCGGTCCCCATCTCTTCTCAAGATACACCACCTGAGTTGGTGCAATCATCCACTCCCATGATTTCTCATACCAGTGCTATGCTGACGATTTTCCGCTCTTCCTGCTGTTCTCGCCAGAAGACTACACAGTCTTAGCTCTGATCTTATCATGTCTTGCTGATGTATTGCCATGGATGAAATAACGCCACCTTCAACTTAACCTTTCTAGGACTGAGCTCTTTATTATCCCAGCCAGTCTCTCTCAACACACGAGATCAGCATCCAGCTCAAATCAGCCCAACTCATGCCCACGTCTCCTCCCAAAACTTTGGTGTCATGATTGATGACTAACATTAAAGTTTGCATGGCCTCATTAGCTTGGTTATGTCAATTTGCCGAATATACCGTGAGGAAGATCATACCTTACTTGTCTGAAGAAGCAGCACAACCCCTGGTACGTGCTCTCATAATATCATGCATTGACTACCACAACTCTTCATTGGTAGTCCCCCCCCTTTTATGTACATTCAAACCACTGCAGACGATCCAGAACACCATAGTAAATCTGATCTTCAACCAGTCCCAAAGAGCCACCCCACTAGTTCTCACATCCCTCCACTGGCTCTCAGGTGCTGCCTGCATCAAATTCCTGACACTCATTGACAAAACAGCAGCTACTGGTACTTTCTCACAATGCAGACATGTATTTGTACACATACAAACAAAAGGCATTTATATACATAAAAGATGTTGTGGAAATGAGCCAGATTAACATAGAAACAAGTTAAACACTTCTCTCATGTCTTTCTTTTCTTATTCATTAGGTGGAGGGAGAGTTGACTTTGAAGACTTTGTGGAGTTAATGGGTCCTAAGATGCTTGCTGAGACAGCAGACATGATCGGAGTCAAAGAGCTGAGGGATGCTTTCAAAGAGGTCAGCACTCATAGATATTTCTGACTATACCAGGGGCCCCAGACTATAAGCCCATGGGCACCATCCGGCCCTCAAGGCAGTTTTACATTAGAATTATTAATCAATCCAGATCGCATATCAATATTGCATACCACTGACATATTGTGTTTTCATTACGGTGCGTTTCTAGTTCTAAATATCCATTTAAATTGGCGTTGGGGCCAGTTGCAAATGACATAGACATCATGTCAGTTTACATCTCTCTCTCTCTCTCTCTCTCTCTCTCTCTCTCTCTCTCTCTCTCTCTCTCTCTCTCTCTCTCTCTCTCTCTCTCTCTCTCTCTCTCTCACACACACACACATTGTTACAAGCACAAACCCAGTTAGCAAGCCTACTGTGAAACATCTCACATGGATTTCCATCCATCATCAACCACTTATCCGAAATCAGGTCGCAGGGGAACTGGAGCCTATCTCCATTCTCATTGGGCAAAAGGTGGGGTACACCCTGTATAGGTCACCAATCTGTCACAGGGCAGAGGAGTTAGGGGAACAGTGTCTTGCTCAAGGACACCTCGACACGCTTCTCTGCAGGTGCGGGGATCAAACCTGCAACCTTCCGATCGCCAGACAACCGCTCCACCCGCTGATCCATGCCGCCCCTCACATCGATTTGCTAATTTACATTTTTGTCCCAGCTCACAGATATTTTGTAAAACTCACTTTCATAAGCCAACGAAAAAGTTGAAAAGGAGCATCATCAGTTTCAAGAGAACTGGACCTGCAGCTACTTCACTGAATTTAATGTGTCTACGATGTGTCTAATATCCAAGGAAAATGTTGCTGTGCTGAAGGATTTCCATCTGAAGCAGCATCATACCACTAAACACGCAGAGAAGTATGATCCGTTCAATAATGAGGAGAGGGAGAGAAAGGCAGCAAACTTTCCAAAAAGTCTATCTTATCAGCAGAACTGTTTTCACAAAGCCAAAAAAGACTGCTAGACCTGTCGAAGTGATGTGAGGCATGTAGTAAGGAGGGCAATAATGAAGGCTGTGGAGGGACAGTTTCTGAGAGAATCCATGCTGCAGGTAGTTAATAGCATCTGTTTGAAGAAGGCGTCTTTATTTGGAAACTTCAGTCTCAGCCTAAATACAGAGGCATATCAGATCACTGACAACTTTATATCCAGTGCAGAGAAAGATTACAGCCAAATCTATTCCAGATGCTGTGCAATGCATTTGAAGATGCTGGTCTACCTTGGAGTAAATTAGCTAGAGTCACCACTGATGGTGCTCCGTCAATGATGGGAAAGAATTGGCAGGTGGCACTGATTCAAAGCATGTTGGAGGAAGAACATATAGATCACACAATTGCGTTGCACTGCATCATTCACCAACAGGCACTCTGCAGCGAATACTTGACCTTCGACAGTATTATGAACATTTTAGTGAAAGGCATTAATTACATCAGATCAAGAGGTTGACAACACTGTCCGTTCTGTGCATTTCTGACAAAATAGATGCAACGTATGGAGATGTGTTGTACTTCACAGACATGTGCTGGCTGAACAGGGGCAGTGTCCTGAAAATACTTATTGAATTGAGGGAGGCGATTAGATTACTCGTGAAAAAAGGCTAGGATCATGTTCCTGAGCTTTATGATCCCAAATGGCTCATAGATTTGGCATTCTTAGTCATCACACAGGCACTTAACACTCTGGATTTATAGCTGCAGAGGCAGACCAACATCACTTTTGCATGTAATGGTATGAAAGCCTTCTCTGTGAAACTCAGATTATGGAAAACACTGCTCACAGAGAAAAATTGTCCACTTTCCAACATGCCAGTCAATCATTGATGATGGTGTCAGAGTCAATGCTGATGAGTGTATAACTGCCACAGAAAATATATCTGCAGCAGGAGTTTGAGCATCGACTTTCTGATCTTAAAATTGGCAGCATCACTTTCTAGATATTCATAGACCCATTGTCTTCTGATATGGGCAGACCTCCAAGCACATTTCAAATGGAGCTCATCGACTTGTAGTGCAACACTGAAGTCAAGGCAAGATTTAGAAAGGCACAAGGAAAGGAGGGGATGCTTGGACATTTTCTCTGTGAGCTTCCCAAAATGTTCCCAAAGCTTTGCAAACTCCACTCATCTGTGAGAAACTATTCTTGAATATGAACTTTAATGACTCAAGGTATAGAGTTAGACTGAACAATGAACCCATTATTATTATTAATAATAATAATGTTATTGTTATCATCATTATGATTATCGTTATCTCCATGCTGTCCTCAGGGTGTTCCCTGCCCACTCCCTGAAAAGAAATGCGTCTCATCCTATCAGCAGAAATGCCAGGTTTTTGGCAAGTAGGCTAAATATACAGGTCTAGACCAAGGCTACACCATGTATATAGTTGCCTATTTATGTGAAAACTTCAAAAAAAGGGAAATACTGATTAAAAAGCCATCGGAGGGTTAATATGTAGTTGAGTTTTTTCATTGTCCTATTGCACTGACCCTCCACCATAAGACCACCCTTCAAGTGGTCCCAGGTAATTTTGGTTTGAGACCCCTGGACTGGACTTTCCATCTAAAGCCTTTGTTAGAATTTCCCTTTTGTAAACTTTTATTTAACCGGGCATAATTTACAATGGTAATATTTTTAGTTTAACTCATCCTAAATCTAAATATTTCCCTCTTCCTTCTCATTCTTCTCTCCCTCATTTTTCCTTTCATCATCTCCTCAAGCTACAGAAAAGAGCCTGCTTTTGCAGAAGGTTTATGCCCTAAGCTATATATGACAGCTTCAAATAAAGTACTCCAGTAATAGTCTTTGTTCATATCTGTGTTCACATGTCCCATTATGAAATGCACGTGTGCATGTAGTATGTCCTGGTATCTTTGTAACCACTTGTAATTGTATGGAGTTATATATCTTTATATATTTATATATTTACATTATTTGAGTATGTATGAAGGTCAACTTTTGTTCTTATATGATGACTTGTTTTCTTTATTTACATACTGAGAGACCTGTTTTACGCGTTATGATTAGTCCCCACGTTGTTGGTGGCGGGGGGGGGGGGGGCTCAGACTTAGATGGAGCTTGTGGGATTAAGGCCGGATGCCCTTCCTGATGCCATGCAGTGGATTTGAACCCGCTGCCTCTAGCTCGTCAGCTGTGTTGTGATTTACATACTGTGATAACAAATTTCCTTTGGACAGCAAATAATATGTCTGTTTATCTGTCTGTCAGTCTATATATATCTATCTATACTTACATACCTACCCACTTATCTATCCATCAATCTCACTACTTATCCCTCTCTTCCCTCTGCTTTTTTCCTACAGTTTGACTCTGATGGTGATGGTCAGATCAGCCTTGGTGAGCTGAGGGAAGCCATGAAAAAGCTGATGGGGGAGCAGCTGAACCACCATGAGATTGATGAGATCATCCGAGACGTAGACCTCAACGGGGATGGACAGGTGGACTTTGAAGGTAAGGGAAAAGGAATAGTCAAGATGACCAACAAGCAATGGAGGATGGAGTGAAGAGAGAGAAGAGGAGGGCAGAAATTAGAAAGAGTAAATTATAGATGTGAGGAGACCATCTCCCAAAAAAAGGGGGGTGAAGTTATTGTACAGACTGGACAAAATCATGTGAATGTAAACATCAACAGAAATGTTAGAGGAGAGATGAGGCAGGAGACAATAACAGAATGTTATTATACAAGTAAACACAACATCTTTCCCATTAAACAATGATGTTTTAAATTGCTAAATAGATGAAATGGGTAAGGGGCAGCATGGCTCAGCAGGTAGAGTGGTCGTCTGGCGATCGGAAGGTTGCAGGTTCGATCCCCACACCTGTAGAGAAGAGTGTCGAAGTGTCCTTGAGCGAGACATTGTTCCCCTAACTGCTCTGCCCTGTCATAGACTGGCGAACCTTCAAGGGTGTATCCCTGCCTTTAACACAATGAGAACGGAGATAGGCTGCAGTTCCCCCACAACCTGACTTTGGATAAGCAATGACAATTGATGGATGTATGGATAGAATAAAAAGGGCACAACAAACATGTAAAGCACAGCTGTTGTGGGACTTTTGGGTGTCTTGAGTTTGTAGCTTAAGCTAGGTCTAGTACTGACTTCACATTTTCAACTGAGCAACGAATAGTACAGATTATTTACATCATATACTGATTAAACACTTTCCACTGAGATTGTAAAATGATGTTTTCACACCAGTCCAACAGAGTTCAAGTTGACTCATCTTAATCATGTTTGTTGCTGACCCAGAACCCAGAAAAGCCCGCTGATACACCAGAAACACTTCAGAACTTCAGAGATGATAGGTCTCTCTCAGTGCTGTGTCTGTGAGACCTCATATTGAATGAAACCGAAGGGTTAATACTAATTGATGGGACACAAGGGAGGGGCTGACAGAGAGTAGTGTGGCAGAAAAAAATGTTTTGCCCAATTCCCCCCCAAAGAGGATTATGATGTTAATTCCAAAATAAAACATTAATTTTTAGCTGTGCTCACTCACAAAAATGTTTAGAGGAGTCATAACTCCATGACTATATAGATGGAACTCGTAAACATGAGACTAAATAGCAATGTGAGTGAGGTACTTTGCCTCTAAAACAGGGTGGCAGGTTGTGTGCCCTTCCTGATAATCTGAATGGTAGTACAGGCTGCACAAAGTGAAGGACATTAACAGAGAACAACATACTTCAGGTTCAAGTTCAACAGCTTCAAGTTCAACTTTATTGTCATGGATATTAGAATACAAGGAAACTCTTGTTCTCTGGCTCTCTCTGGCTTAAGGCAAGGGACACACCATCACACACGCACACACAAAAATAATACTACAGATCTACACAGAC
>OMLC01023040.1:2622-33950 GCA_900302585.1 Regalecus glesne | reverse complement strand
ACACACACACATACACACACACACACACACACACACACACACACACACACACACACACACACACACACACACACACACACACAGAAACCAAGAGTATTTAGGAAAATCAACTGGCTGAGCCTGAATGAGGCATACAAGAACCTTGCAGAAGGTAAAATATAGAAAATCTGCAAAAAATGAGCATCTGAAAACAGAAGATCAGAAAGTGGTGTTGGCATGGCGATTGTTGACATCACTAGCGTATTAGCTGTACCCAGGTGGCCTGCACAGATACATCTTGAAGTCAAATAAAACCCTCTGTGTTTGACTTGACACTGGTAATAGAATCTACCGTGTCCTCTGTAATCACTGTTAATCATCATTAAAAGTTTATATTTTGGAAGAGTGGAGCACGTTCTGCTATTCACATAACCTTGCGTGAGCTAATAAGAGCCCCCTTGCTCCCAGTAGCTCACTAACGTGAGTTTTACATAAACAGTAGCCAGCATTGCCAGCCATGTTGGGAGGTCCAGTCTATGGAGTTGTCATTAGTTCCCACTGGTGCCAATAGACCTTATTACTAATGAATGGAAAGCAGGCACAAACTGTCTTCTCAGGCATCTCAGGTTTTACCTCAGTTAATGTCAAGTAAAATAAATATTTAAAAAATAATACATTTCTCATTATTTAGAAATGGGGAAAACTAAAAGGCTCTCCTCTTCCTCTCACTGTATGATTACTTTATGAAAACTGATCACCTCATTTACTTTTATTTTTCAGTCTCAATCCAAAGGGTCGTGCCAGTATTCCAACAAGGTAAGGAGAAAAAAGTTGAACTCACTGTGTTGATGCCTAGAGCTCGATGCTTAAACTGTCGAATTATATAAGTGTGTGTGTGTTTGTGTGTGTGTGTGTGTGTGTGGGTGTGCCAGCGTGCCGTCCCCTAGCCCCACCTCACCACGCTCTCCCTCATGGCCAATGTTCTCGGCCCCCTCCAGCCCCCAGCCGACCTCCTCTGCCTCCAGTGACTCCTCACCTGTCAGGTTGGTCCTCTCTGCCTATACTGTCATGACTTTCATTAAAATTGACCTTTTTTCAAATTAATAACTCACAGTCTCTACTTCCTCTTGTGACTTGCTCCGCTCCAGCACCCCGCTAAGAGCAAGGAGAATACAAAGGAGAACAATTTCCATAGCGGAATGAAAGAGAAATGTTAACGATGGGGCTGCTGTTGGGGAAACTGTAAAATATATTCACACTATTCTGAGCATGTTTTATCTTGTCGACATGAGCCTACAGTTAAGGTAGCAGAGGTCACATTAAGAATTTTCTGGACGTAAGGATAGAGAGCTAGGACCTTGTTAGGCTTGGCTCATTGTCAGTTAAAGATGTCCACTATCCATCCATCCATCCATCCATCCATCCATCGTCAACCCCTCATCTCAAGTCAGGTTGCGGGGAACTGGAGCCTATCCCAGTGCTCATTGGGTGAAAGGCAGGGACACACCCTGGACACGTTATCAGTCCATCACAGGCCAGAGCAGGTAGGGGAACAGGGTCTTGCTCAAGGACACCTCAACACACTTCTCTGCAGGTGTGGGGATTGAACCTACGACCCTTTGGTTGCTAGACAACCCCTCTAATCACTGAGCTACGCTGCCCCTCAAATGTAATTCATAGAATAATGCTACTGTTTGGTTTGGCCCAGGGCCCCAGTGGTTAGCACGGTAGCCTAACAGCAAGAGGATCCTGCGTTCAAATCCCAAGCCGCCCCAGGTCCTTTTTGTGTGGAGTTTTCATGTTCTCTCCAACTCTGCTCTAGTTTCCTCCCATCATCAAAAGACATGTATGTGAGGGTTGATACTCCTGCCTGTGCCCCTGGGTTAAATACAGAGAACACATTTCACTGTAACCTGCGATGACTAATAAAGTGTCTTCCTTCTTCTAGAGTCATTGGTGAACAGGTCCCCTCAGCTGGGGACAAGACAGTGAAAAGACTTCATTGACAATTTACCCCTAAACCCATCAAATGTTCTGAGTAACACATGCATATTTAATGTCTTGATGCATGCTCAATAATCCAGGTAGGGAAATCACAAAAGAGGTGAATTTGTTCAGCTGGATCAGAGGTGCACCTCTGATCCAGCTGAACAAATTCACCTCTTTTGTGATGCATATTTAATGTTTATTTTCATTTTTACAATTGCCCAAAATAATTCTTAAGCTTGAGTTTTACTTGGACTCAAACACTTCTTCTCAAGCCATTCACTCTTATTTCAGAAAAGTACATGTGCCAAGCTAGCCAGGCAGCGAGAACACCAGCGTTTAGTTTATTTGTTGAGTCAGGCGAATGCCACAGTAGCTCAGTGGTGGAGCATGCATGTTGGGAAATGACAAGCCAGATGTCACGGGTTTGATCCCACCAGGAGGTGTCAGAAAGGGCATTTGGCCTTAATCCCCCATGCTCCATACTGGTCCATGTCCACACCCACAATGTAGGGACTAATTGTGACACATAAAACAGACCTTTTTCCCCATTTGAAAGAAGATGATTTTATGGGCACAGATGATCTAAATTATTCACCAATTCATCAATAATGATTTCTGACAGCTGAAGCAGCTCCCACAGCACCAGTACTTCAGGAGGTAGAGAGGTTGTTCAGCAGTTTAAATGGTGCTGGTTAAAACTTGGTTCCTCCTCATCTTGTGTCTAAGTGTCCTCGAGTAAGACACTGAACCCCCTAACTACTCCTGATGAGCAGGTTGGTGCCTTGCATTGGCAGCCTCTGAAATTAGTATGCATTGTGTGAATGTGAGGCATTGATTGTAAAGTGCGTTAAGTGTTCTATAGAGTAGAAAAGGCCCGTATAATTGCAGTCTATGTATTTATATTGATTAGTATTGGTGTGCTACACTGAGCTCTTCTCAGCATCATGCACAGTGATACATTTCACTGGTGGGATGGTACCTCATAATACACAGGGATTGTTTGAAGTCTTATTCATCTCACATGGAGCAACAAGGTATCAGCAGTTGTATTAACTATCTTCAGAGCATTCAGAGCCCCTTCCACGTTTATTGATTTTATGAAACTCAAAAAAACCCCAATCCAATAAAATAAATTCTTCCCATTTATGAAGCAACAATATTTCAATTAAATTTTTTTCCCCCAAATTGAAACACTTCCCTTATTGACAAAACTACCCTCGCCCCATACAGCCAAAATAAAGTTAAACTTAACAGGTAGGCCTTTGGCAGCATCTACTGTGATGCATCTCCTCAGGTATGTCTAAATGAGCCATGCAGTTTGCCTATGGAGGTTTTGCTTATTCTCCCGATGGAAAATTCCAGAAATGTTCAATGAAATTCAAGCCTGATCTTTGGTGGGGCCATTGCAGTATATCAACCTTCCTTTTTAAGCATTTCTTTAGCAGCTTTTGCCTTGTGCTTTGGGTTATTTTAGACCTTGGGTTGATGGATGGCGATAAGCATTCCAGACTTTCTTGTTGAAGAAACCCCATGGCAGGATGCTGCCACCACCATGCAGGACAGTAGGGATCCTGTTAACTGTGTGTTGAGGACCCTGCTTTTAGACCAAAGAGCTCAATTTCAATTTCATCAGTAATAAAATAAAAAATATATAAAGAATGAAACTCTTCCAAGAGATCTAACATGGCTTTTGGCAAACTTCAGCTCTGACTTGCTGTTGCCCTCTCTACGTAGTAGCTTTTGTCCTATGTCTTTTTGTCCTGTGTCAGCCCACTCTTGAGTGTTTCAGGTCGGTAGCACAGCTTGTTGGGCTTAACTCTCCTCCATCTTCTGTCCCACCTTCATTTTCTCTCTCTGATTGACTCTTAACTTGTACACTCTCTCTGTGTTGTCTCTCTCCAGCTTTGTTGGGAGGAAGGCTCGAGCATTGTATGCCTGCAAGGCGGAGCATGACTCAGAGTTGTCCTTCATCGCCGGGACCATCTTTGAAAATGGTGAGTCAGGCTCCAGATGCACCAACAGGGAAGGAAAAATGGAAAGAATGTCAGCCATATGTTTATGAAGCCACAAATTATAGTCAGGATGACAAACAAGCCTTGATGGCTCTCAGGGTTACACAGGCCTCCACTTGGAATAAGTGATGGTCTCTGACGGAGGTCAAAATAGTGTCCTAATTGATTAATACATGCATTTGATTTGGCTAAACGTTCATCATTGACATGCTATTGTCACCCTGGTGGTCTAAGCTATGATAAAGATAAACAGCTAAGAATTAAGCCAGCCCCCGATTCCATTCACTACCCTCCTACTGGTGATCAGATTTTATTTGGACCATGCAAACCTCTTGTTGATATACTTTAGGCAAAATAATTTTTCACTACACATCCATATCATTATGTTCCCACAGACAGACTCATTCCTTTAAAAGGGTGTAGACCATCCCCTCACCTCAATGTAGTTTGTCAAAGAGGAACATTTATATTTACATTATCAGAACAAATTCCCTTTTTTTGCAGCTTTTAGAAAACCCTTTTCCCTAAATGCAATGTCACAATGTCATTGAGCAGACACCTTTATCCAAGGTGATGCACATTTGAGAGTCAGTAAAACACACGCGAGGATCTAGACGGGAGTGAACAATGTGAATTGGTGTCCCAAAGCTAAGCTTCAGTCCAACAGAACGTAGGTGCCACCAGGCAGTGTCCAGAGACTGATGTGAATATAACTGCAGGTTATCAAGGAGGGAAAGCAAAGCTAATGCAGTGTGTCCCAGGTCCTGGGTTCTAGTGCCATGGCTCAGACTGAACCAACCTGACAGTAGAGAAGACTTAAAACAGCTTCAACACTCTAAAAATACTTTTATGACCTATTGATAACTTTAGACTTTTGTTACCTGATCAATTTTTCCACCCGCCCTAAATAACTTGATCTGTCTTTATTTTTTGGCATAAGATATTCAAAAGTATCTGTTCATATATGGTATTTATAATCAGATAACTATACGTATGCACACATGCACACAAGTGTCATTCATCATTCACTGAAATGTATAAAGCCAAAGGTTTGGTAGCTTAAAAAAGTTTTTTTGATGGATATTTATTCCCCTCAGCCATTTATTAGAAGTACCAACTGAGAGAGAGCTGTGGCATCAATCCTGGCTTTCACTCTGAAATCCTATAAACCAAAAGAAAGTATGCCATGGTTTCTGTTTCTTTCCTCCTCTTTTCTCATCCCTTCCTTCCCTCTCGCTCACATCTCCTTCCATTCCCTCTCCTCATGCTTTCCTGCAGTGCAATTCATTTCCAGATAAAGTCAGGCTCCCCCGAGGCTCTGCGTTAATCTTATATTTTCAGGAATAAAACCTGAGCTCTGCAAAATGTAAATCACATGTATCTGTGCTTTTAGTTGCTCCCCACAGACTACCTGTCTTCATGCAGCGCCAGCTCCATATCAGCTGATGCTTAACTAAGATATTTTGACAATCCATAAACAGTATATATAGAAAATGAAATGGATTTAAATCAACCCTGTTTCACATCGCGGGGTTGTTGAAATTCAGGAAGGAAATCTTGTGTCCAGTGTCTTTCAGCATAGCTTGGTATTACCTATTCTTTCAACACACTATACATTATCTTGTCCCCGTAAGCCTCCAGTTGTGCAGGTTTTCAATACTGCCAGGGCTCTCCTCCATCTCTATAGGTGAGTGTAATTAACTGCCCACCAGAGCAGAAGACAAGCCAGACTATGAGATCCCCATTTCATACCCTCTCCCATCGCCATGCCAACAGTGTTGTGGAGTGGAAGTAGAAACAGGGCACGTGTGACTCACATCTATGGTTCACTCTGCCGGGTAGTGACTGAGTCAAAAGTTTTTGAAAGAATTTTGATAATACAAAAAAAGGTAAAATACATAAAGAACATCTTCTTCGAGGTTGGAGTCGAAACAGGAAGTGTTGCAGTTTGTCGTTTTCCGCTCAGAGTCAACCGTAGATGAGTCCTCCATGCGTGAGCATCAGTGGTTTACCCAGCTTTATTGTATAATGAAAATAAAGACAGGGGCAGGGTCGGACCAAAGTGGTCACATAGCAAACACTTTCTCTTTCGGAAAATGCAAGTTCACATTCGACTTGGTTGAATTCGTGCAAGGGTTCTCCAAGGAGGCTACACAACCCCAGACTGACAGGCAAAACATTCATAACGGGTAGATTGCTTTTACTTTTGAGTGCTGCATATTAAAACTTTTTCAAAAATCATGTTCAATCACCTTGGGCACTGCAAAAGCCATGTAATGGCAGGAAAACACTGTTTTTTTCTGCCTTTGAGTACATGTACCTGTCCGCTGTGAATCTCACACACTACCAGGCCTGTCAGCTTAATTATGTTTTTGCACAGTCATGGCTATGACTTTGTGATCAAGGTTGCAGGGATTGGAAACCTTTGAAAAAGCGGTTTTATACCACAATTGTGCACAAACTCCTCTGCTGGTTTATCACCCAGTCTGAGTGCTGGAGAAGGGGAGATGTGCTTAGTGAGTACCTGCACACTACTGAGCCTAGTCTTCTAGTTTTTTGTGTTATTGGTGTTATTAACATGTTCAGCAATCATCACATTAGGTAGGTACATTGGCTAAAATGGAACTAATAGAATAGCCTCTTGTTTAGAGTGGAACAATATATTAATAATAATAATAATAATAATTTTCCCTTATCAGTCCCCCAAGGGGAAAATGGGAAAAATATCTGACATCAAGAAGGGAAAAGTACTGTTATCTTTCCAAATGTGTTTGCAGATTTGATTACACCCTGTTCAGTATGGTGCAGGGTGAGGTATTTGATGCACTTTCTATGGTGAAAACCACTGACACTGTGCCTGTGGCAATGGAAAAAGATCAGCATGAACGTCAAATCAAAATTTGTTTCATGTCTGCAATGTCGATATTGGCCCACTTGCCATTGCTGGTTTTACAGTGGCGTCCCCGGTGTTAAAAGCTGCATTGGTTAACAGAGTTGCAGAATGTGAGTGGGGCAAAGTGCCACCGAGGCAGGGTGAAATTGGTGCATCTGCTGAAATAGGGATTGGATTAAGTTAAATAATAGCTGACGATTCTCCTCAGCTATTGAAATGTGATACTTAATTTCCCCTTGAGGGGAAATTCTCCGTCATTAATGAAACCGTTTCCTTGCAGCTGTTCAGGCTTTAGTCTTGGCCCACAGTAGCAGGGCAGCAGCTTGGCATCAGTCGGGGTCTGAAACACCGGCCTCTGGTTGAAGGATGGGATTTGTAGCTGCTATACCTAGACACAAATGAGAAACATCTGAAATCAATGTCTGTTCTGTTTTCAATTTACGATTGCCTCTTTTTAATCTCACCTCTCCACTCTCCCCTCTCTCTTTTTCTCTCTCCATCTGTCTTGTCTGTCTAGTTCATCCTTCGAGGGAGCCTGGCTGGTTAGAAGGGACTCTAGATGGTAGAACAGGGCTGATACCAGAGAACTACGTGGAGTTTGTATAGTCCAAGGAGCTTGTGAAAATCCGGACTAGACATCCACTGGATCAGAGATGGCTGGATTAGACCAACCTCGACTGGAACTTAGAGTTGGGACTCCTAATGGACTGGATTAGATGAACGGACCCCAGTAGAGTCTCCCGGAGCAGACTACTTTGACTTTGGCTGCTCCCCTGAGCAGAACCAGTTTGATTGAGACTGGAATTGAAACTGGACCAAACAGTATTTTTTATCAGACCCAACCAGACATGGCTGTGACCGAATGGAACAGGTTGGACTTAGCCAAGACCACTGAGTTGCACTGGAAAAAAGACCCTTAGCGGATGGGCTTATATAGGATCACTTCAGAGCTTTGGAGGGAAGTCCTTCAGGTTCTGGAAAAGACGATTTGTGTTTTGTGAGACTGCGTGTGTGTGTGTGTGTGTGTCTGTGTGTGTGTGTGTGTGTGTGTGTGTGTGTTTGTTCATGTCGGCGTGTATACATTAGAAAGACAGAAAGAACAAGTAAGACGGAGAGAAAGCGTAAGTGAGACGGTGAGAGAAAGAGCAAGTAAGAGAAGCAAAGGGAGAGAAAAGACTTGTGGATTGGATTTTTCTGAGCTGTGAGACTCCTGATCACCCTCTCTTTTAATGCACTGCCTTTGATTTTAGAAACACCTCATCCTGATCGTGGAGCATTGAAACGTGTCACCATGTTCGTGAAAAGTAGATGAGTAGAAAGGACAAATAGCGAGTGGCTTTACTCTCTCCAGACTTCCACGTTGAGAGTTCAGCCACAACGCGTCACCCTCTTTAAAAGATAACCACAAGCTCTTTTTTTATTGAGGGGGTATTTACTGCCCCTCGGACAAGGCTCATCCTGAGGATACACCAGAATAGAGTTGAGTTTCTTGTCTCTGTACACCTCCTGAGAGACCTCACAAGCAACATACAGATTTTCCAAATAAGTCTTAAAGGCAAATCTGCCCTTTTGCTGTATAAAGTCTATTATACAGCAAGACCCGGCTCTCCGGCGCTTCCTTGGTCCCCCATGCCCAAATACATTACCCCAAAGTTTCCAATAGGGAATGCAATCTAAATACGTCTCTCTAATGGGGAGGATCCACTTCCCCTCACTGCTATTTCAGTCTGTTTGTCCTCACTCAAGGCCCTTCGGAGGACTTGAATCACCGTCAAACCCAGATGTTGCATATTCCAGTAAGTGATTTTATTTAAGAAACCCTATTTACCTCACTAACCCTCCTAATCTCCACAGGGATCATTGAAGGGTGAGTGATGGAGTGCAGTGTGACTGCAGAAAACAGATAGCAAACAGTTTTGTGCATCTATTGATTGTTTGGCAATGGTACAATTCTTATTTGGCCATTTGCCACAGTCCTGCCACCCGGGGTTGCTGTCCAATTAACTTACCATTAATGCTTAAATGTCAAGGCAAAAGTGAGCGGACTGAGTTCACTGTTCCTCCCCTTAGAGCAGCGACGAGAAGAAGCTATTGCTAAGCTTGTCGTCATCGTTATCATTTGGTAAACAGTCGATCGCTGAGAGTATCTCAGTTTCTCCACCATCCCCTCAGAAACCATCTAAAGGGGCCTCATAGCAATATGATGCCAGTAAACCAAATGGTTGTCGTGTCAAGGCATTGATGCAGCAATGGAAGTTGCATCTACGTATAAAGGGGGGGGGTCGGGTCAGGGGGCATGGCTGTAACAGGAATGAGACACAGCCATTGGTTCCAGGATAGCTTAGCGATATTAGTGAGTAATGCTACTGCTGGAGGTCATTTCATAGTTGGGCCGACATAGTTCAGGAAGTAGTAATCTGCAGATTGATGGTTTGATCCCTGGCCCCTGTAGAAAGCCTGTGGAGGTGTCCTTGAGCAAGACACTGAGCCCCTAACTGCTCAAGCCCTGAGATGGACTGGTGACCTGTCCAGGGTGACTCCCCACCTTTAGCCCTGTGAGCGCTGGAATAGCCTCCAGCATGACTCCACGACCCTACTTTGGACCCTAGGTTGATGATGATGGCTGGATGGTCCTCGTGAGAGCAGATGGGGAAAAAGGGAACGGTGGTGGGGGGTGTCATCAGGATTAACGTGTTGTGTGTTTAGAGCAACACACCTATTTTAGTAGGAGGGATGTTTGTGGTACTCGATGCTATGAAACCATGAAGGGATAAGTGATGGATCACACATGTAAATTGCCAGGCACTTGACTGAGATCAGAGGTGGTGGTGGGGGTATGTATCATTAAGGCTGAATGTGCCCCACAGTTAATGGTAAATTACAGAGGCCCAAATCCTATAATTGTATTTTGAACTGATGTTTTAGGGCTCTTATGAATGTTCATCCCCCCCAAAAATTGGTTAAACCACTTAGTGAACGTGTTTGAAATATCCTGAAATTGAGCTTCATTTTATCTTATTTTTATTTCTAATTTTTTGCATTTGGGGCAGATGATCTTTTTATTTTATTTTAAAGGAATATGAAGTGAGAGCAAAAATATTTTAAATGTGACAATAGACTACTCTGTTAATATTCAAACCTCTTATTTATGAGACCTTCTCAAAGGCACAACTCCTGGACTGTGTTCCTCTTGGGTGTATTATTGATCTTGTAAATAATTACACAGCATTTCTTAAGGTATAATTTTTTTAAGTATGGAATTTTATATTTTGTATTTTTAGCATACTAACTTAATTCCTTAGCATCTCAGTTGCCCGTGTTTTTTGTATCATCTAAGTTTTATCGACAGCCTTGAATATTCTCCCAGACTTCTCAGAATTGAAAAGGTTGTGTGGAATTAAAAGATCAATATTGGACTGCTTCAGCCGGTCTCTCAATGTGTTTGTTTGTCTGTCACACTACATATTAAATGACTGCCTCCGTCATCCCTCCAGCTTTCTACCAACTTCACAACATAGTTTTTTCCATCAAAACCATACTCACCAGTAGCAATACTTTCATTTACAGTAAGCAAGGTTCCCTGCAGTGACCTTTCAGCCAGCCTCGACAAACACACCATGGGTCGGCCGACAGTATTACACCAGTTTTGAGACAACTCCACCAGTCTCCAATAAGTTACAGGATGTTGCTTGTCTTTAAGGTACTAAACCACCTCCCACCAACACGGTTCTTATTAGATATCAACAGGTAATGCACGTCAGCTCACCATACAGAGTGCTGTTAAAATGACCTTGTTCCCACTCCAAAATAAGTAAGATGGCTTTAAGTTTCCATGCTGGTAACACACACCCAGTATGAACACGGGACACGATATGCGACCAAACACTTGGATCTCTTGAAAGGTGGATTAAAAACTTGTTTTTACAGTGGGGTTCAGCTAGCTGCTCCCAATGCTGTGAGTATTGACTTTCTCCTCAATTGCATAGAATACATTGATATTTTCTGAATGTGCGGTAGGAGTTAACTTTGACCTGACCTGATGTCACTGTGTTGTTTCAGGGAGCTGTGGTCTTCATCTGGTCTCCTCTCCTCTGAACAACAGATGTGCTGCTATACTGCCGGCTGTCCTGATGCTGTAAGAGAGACGCCATCTCTAAGGATTCACATGCGTTTTACAGCCTTTTGGTTGGGATCACACCAGCGAGCACCAGTGTCTAATTGTGAGTTTAAAACTTATTTTTCTGAATTGTAAATCACAACGTCGACAGCTACTGTAGAAAAGATAATAATGCTTTAGGCAATGACACAAGATGCCAATTCTGAGTAGTGATAATATTTAAGGACATTTATCGATTATTTGTACTCGAGGTCCACTGTAGTACATCATCCAGTAATGTTATATTTCTAAGATTTTAAAGAGGTAATGGTTTTCAGTAAAGTTCCCAGTATGTAGATTTATCTCTGGATTTTCTAAGATGAAATAAAAATATGGGCTGCTGTTCAATATAGGTACGCATTTCGCAGGACTTTTGCTCAGATACACGACAGAGGGGCGGCATAGCTCAGTAGGTAGAGCAGTCATCTGGCAATCAGAAGGTCACAGGTTTGATCCCCGGTCCTGCATACAGCATGTCGAGGTGTCCTTGAGCAAGACACTTAACCCCTAACTGCTCCTCGAGCGCCATATGTTGGCAGCTCACTGCTCCTATACAATAGGATGGGTTAAAATGCAGAGAGATCCAAATTTCCCCTTGTGGGACTGATAAGGGAATCCTTCCTTCCTTCCTTCTTTAATGCTGTGATTCAATGATTACTCATAGCATCCATTGCAAATGGTAAATGAAAGCGACTCCAATTTTATTCTCTCTCCGTCACGTTCCTATCTTATTGTTGAGTCCGAACTTCTCTCATGCACATCGGAATTCATTTTCGTATTTTTCTGTTTCTGTAAAATTCCTCTCTGTGCTTTGACAGCCAAGATAAGGTTTTTCATTGCTTTGTCCTCTGGCATATCATAACCATTCGCCAGAATGCAGAAGAGAAGAAGTAGTCTGCATCCGAGGGAAGCTTTGCTTTATATTTCTGGTGGCACAGTGTGTCACTGTTCAGTTGTCTTCTTGAATCTGACATGACCAGACATTTCAGTCTCTTCCAACTTGTGCATCGTCTTTAATGCCCAGCTCTGTCAGTCAGTAGATAAGGGATCAGAGGTAGATGCTGCCATAAAAAAAGAAAACAAGCATGTCATTTGTAAATAAGTTGCTTCATTCTCCTGTCCTTAGCTTTCTATGAAGTACAAAAGACCAGACATGCAGTATAGTTTAGAGATCACTGGTCCCAGTCGGTGGCTGTGTGGGGGGGGTGGATCTGACTATCCTATACTACATCGCCCTCTATTGGCCTTTCTATGTCAGTTTTCTGTGAAAGAAATTACTGTACAAAATACAGTAAAGTATGCATTTCTGCCTGCAAAATTCATTGTACAAAACGAGAGGCTAAATGCAGATGACAATCTTTGGGTCTGCTAATATAAACCTTGTCAAATGCAACTATCAACATGAGTATATTCATAACACACATATATGGAAACTTCATAACTAATAAGTTGTTGAGCTTAGTCCGTTGTATGCTGTCAGTCAGCTTTTTCATAATGCATGGGAATGATCACAGGCATCCTTTGTGTTCTCAAAGATTACTGTGTAGGATTATCATCAGAAAGAAGAAAATAAAATAGTTATTCAGTATTATTAAATCTTTCAGTTGTTCTATGCGAGGACCGATAGTTGAGAAACACTCAGGTTGACTTGATGCAGACCGAATGCTGAGGCATCGAATGCAAATGTCAGAATCCATTTGTGCAACATCGATGCCAGAGATTGAGTGATTTTGCCTTAAAGTGGCAGTAAGCTTACAACAAAGGCAAACTTGGAGCAAATGCAAACCCAAATCAGACCAAACCACAGTGGAAAACGCTGGCACGTGTAAAAGTGTAAACATTCCCTGAAGTTTTGGATTGGTACAGATAACCTCAAACAATCTGAACAAACCTAACTTCTGAAACAGTTTGTTTTGACAAGTCGGCTGTATGATCATAGTGCATGTAAACAGAGGCATCAATTGGACAAGGAGAGGGAGACATTTCCACAAAGTAGCACCATCTATCATTTTATATTTCTGAGTGCTGCTTAGTGAACAGCTCAGCGAGTGAGCCTGCACACCAAATGAAATGCAGTGCCAACTGTGTTTCTCTGCACATGTCCCTTTGCTGATACAAACCAGTGCGTGTACGGCTCAGAATGATGCACACACCGAGTCATCACTCAAGTTTATTCACCGGTTTCTCCTTTGTGTTAAATGGGAATTAGCCAAAGGGCCACTGGGACTTGTCGTCTGGTTGAGGCCCACATTACCCAAGATGGAGATATTTTAACAAATGTATTCCATTCTCAAATGTTCCACAGTCTAACCTGGGGCTCTGCCCTATTGGGATTTTTTTAGTGAACGGGAGACTTTAAGAAGGTTGTCCTAGCAACAGGCATGGGCACAAGTCCATGAATACTGGGATGGCATGCAGCCCTTTACCTTTGCCCCATCCATAGGGTTAAGGGCTATGTCAGGAAGGGCATCTATGTGGATTGACAAGACCATACCGAATCTATTGAGGCCACCATACACGGTACCAATGGAAACTATATAATCTGCTGGGTCAACCACTGAAAAACAGGGAATGGGCCAGAAGCAGAAGACTTTAGGAAGGTTATCATACATGACAAAAGGGGCAAATGCTTGCATTAGTGCAAGATGCAAAAGTACATCAGTGTGCATAAAACTCTACCCACACCACCATCCTTTTGAAAGCGGTTCAATGAACTGATTACAAGTCTCCACAAACCAGACTAAGACACAACCCATCCATGCATTCACAGTTCTATTAGATGAAAATTATACTGCAAGATGACAACCAAGCTAAGGGATTTGGCCACATGCTATCCAACCCCACTTCGATACTTTGATCATTATTATCCAACCTCACTAGCTACAACAGGACCTTTTATTTCTAGTACTAAGAAAATGTCGGGCTTCGCCACCCTGAAACAGTTTCATTTCTTGAAATCATCAAAAATCGTCAGCCAATCCAACAATTCGGCTCAAACTGTCACAAAATACAGTTGATACCTCTGGCTATAGGAAGAAATGCCTTGCCAAGCTTCTGATTTTCTCCAGTTGTACCCTGCAGGCAGTTGTGCACTTTTGTGCCTTTTGTCTGTCTGTATTGGTCTGTCTCCATGGAACATATACTGAAAAACTTGAGATGAAATGAACTACTCTGGTTGCAGGGTAAACAAAGAAATAAATACAGAGAAGGTTGGTTGCACCCTATCGGAGTTGGGCGGTCCGAGAAACCCCTCTGTGTATTGATTATTCCAACAGGGAGAAAGGGGGGAGCATGGACCACCAGGCAAGGGTGAACGAGGGGAAATTGGACCAGCTGGACCAAAGGTATGTAACATGATGGGAGGTAGCCTCGTGTATGTGTGTTTTATGTAAAACTTCTTCTATGGTAATCAAGTGTACGGACAACAGAGCCTCAGGTCTTGAGAAGTCTTTCAATGATGCAGGTCGACATGGCCATGGAGAGAAATCACAGCGACCATGGGCCTCATTTATCAATCGTTCATAAGCACAATTTTGTTCTTGCACACCCATGGAAATGTTTAGCCCTGAAGGCAGTCTGTCAGGTAGAAGCAAAGCCTGATGGTTATTTAATTCCTTTCCCTAACATCTATTGTCTACGTTTTTTCCAAGGAGCAACCATCCAGACTTGCAAATACATCAGTGTTAGCCAATTGCTGTCTAAATTCAGAGGTTACCCAGGATCTGCACTGGTCTCTGAGACAAACTTCAGAGCTAAACTATCCCATGGGTGTGTGTGAACAGATTTGTACATATGGACCATTGATGAATGAGGCTCAATGATTATTTTTTACTGCACTCTCCCTCTCTCTCTCTAAGGGAGAGAGAGTGATATATGCATTTGAAACTAAGTAATGGAGCAAGTCAGATGGTCATGGTAACCTTCTTTATTCACCTCTTAGAACGGTTCCCCAAAGAGAGAGAAGAGACGTGTGGGTGTGTGTGGTTGTCAGTGAATACAGTGCATTTAATTCTATGAATATGAATGTTAAATTTCATTTTTTTAAAAAGATTAGATAGTTCAGCTCGTTTTATTTGATGCAGGCAGTCCTTTCTTAACACTCTAGGATGATCAATGTTTTCTGCTGCCATCTTCAGGCTTTTCTCCCGTCATAACACTTAAAGAATTTCAGGCCATGAATAAAATAGAACAAAATAAATTTGCAAAGCTTAGTTTCCCTCACTTCATCACGTATCCAGGGGACAAACTGGCTGCACCCTTAAAGCCAGTAATGTGCTGGAGGTGTTCCCCAAGAGTCCAAACAAAGTCCGATTTAAATGAGTTTACCATTGTTTATGACTGGAACTGACCTGGCAGCCGGTTTAAGCTCCAGACTAAACTTAGCCAGCTCCCTTGGAGCTGTTTCACATCATATTAGGATCCCGCAGAAGAATAACTTCTCCCTTTTCAATCACAAAATTCAAATAAACACTTTCTCCATTTCTCTTCCGCCATGGTACAGTGAAAGCAAGTTAATGTGGTGAAGCTAACCCTGTCATTCTCTGGGGAAGAGTAAGAGAATAGTCATTGTAAATTATCAGTGAAATGCTGTGAGAAATATGGAAATGGAAATGCATGTATGCATTGGGAATGCATTAGGCTTTTGGCCAAATGTATAAACAAACGTCTGTAGATTATTATGAATCTAGACGCACATCTACAGCCCCATATCATATTGTGACTTATTCTGCTGCCTCTATGTTGTCACTTATGTTAGGGGTTTCAAGGAGAGGCTGGTGTACCAGGCCTTAAAGGCTCGAAGGTAAGCATGACAGTATGACTGGGAGTTTATATGTTTGATTGATTATCTGTTTAAACCTATGGAGTTCAGCTCTGTGTTGATGTTGCTCAAGATCACCATTCCATCCGTATTCCTCTTCCCGTGCACGCACACAACAAGCTGGGACCAGCAATTCTCCCAGTGCAAATCTTCAAGGTGTTTGTGCAGTGATTGCCTGAATTAACCTGGACTGATGCTCATGATGATGTCTGTTACCAAACCCCATTTTGAATAACATGATACTGTGTGGGATTATTCTTTGGAACCTACTTGATAAATGTTTCAAGCGTCACCCCAAAACACGTTGACTAGGATCCTTTTCTGCACAGGATAATAGAGCAATGGCAGTAATGGGTTTTCTGAGTTCTCTCATCTGTTTTCCATCCTATCTTAGGGAGAGACTGGGAACAAAGGAGACTTGGGATCTATTGGCCCAAGGGTAAGTTCTCAATAAAAAAAAAATCTCTGCTAACGTCATTGTGTGATATAAGGGCCTGTCATTGTTTCACAACAGTACCCGATGATTAGTACAGACTGTCATTTAGCAATAAATTAAACTCTAGCCTCTTCTTTACTGGTGAGGCTCAATGAATGCCATAGCAATAAACAACATGCTGGCACATACCTACAGTCTGCAGTGCACTACCTCCACTGTAATTACTTCCACTAGGGAGCGGTGTCAACCCCACACAGCTGCTCTCCGTCTAAATTGTAGATGGACTTATTTCTATATAGAGCTTTTCTAGTCTAGCAACCACTCGAAGTGCTTTGCATTGTGTGCCTCGCATTTACCGAGCGTGGGCGACTGAGGCCAGATGCCCCTTTTCCTGATGCTCTGTGATGGGATCAAACCCATTACCCCTGACTTGAAGGCTACTGCCGAGACACTGTGGCCCTTCTATCGCCTGTGGTTTCTCTTTATAAGAGTAGTCTAATCAGGGCAAAGTGATGATTGTCTTGATGGTCCATTTTAAGATTTTTGTTTGTTTTGTTTTTTGGGGTCATTTGTGTACAGGGGCCACCTGGGCAAAAAGGAGACCAAGGAGCCACTGAGATCATTGATTACAATGGAAATATCCAGGAGGCCTTGCAGGTCGGAGCCATCGTTTTTTTAAAGTAGTTCATTGTTTGTTTAAAGTACTGTACATGAAGTATTTGAAATATCCCACTATCATATGTGTATATTTAGCAAAATCCTATCTACTTTTGCGTTTTTGTTTCGATCGGTTATAATATGAAAGATTTGAAGAAATGTCTGTTGAATTGCACTCAACAGCAATTAGCTGACCCTGAACCAAAACTTTTTATTCTAATAGTTCCATTGAAAGAGAGTTTATAAGACTGGATATCATTTTAGAGTAAGACATTCTCTATGAAAGGCCCAAGAAATGGTTTCTGATTATTATATTAAATTATTAATGAAGCCACTATCAATAAGATATGATATTCCTTTATTGGTCCCACAGGGGGGAAATTACAGATGCATTATAATTGAGTGATAAGCTTTTGATATTTGATATCGATACAAATGCTTTTTGGGTTACCAGGTCAAAAGCCCACATTATATTGATATGAAAGTGAAAGTGCTATTGCCACACGATCAAGGCCGGTGGAATTTCTTCTCTGTGTTTATCCCATCCCATTGTATAGGAGCAGTGAGTGTCTCCATACACCTCTTGGAATTAAAATGAAACTGTCGTACAATATATATCAAAAACTAAAAAAAATCTGATAGCAGCTGTGGTAAGTATAGTTACAGTAGTTAACTTGTGGTGGTTACTGGGGCTGCTGTACAAGCTTTACCATCATCTGTTCACTTAGTTTGTGGAGAGAATATCTATAGAGACTCCCCCCACGTGGGCTCACATCCTAGCAACCCAAAACTACTCGTTATTAGCTTGTCATAACAGCTAAGCTAAGCTTCATTATAAAGTGCTATCAAAAACAATCTCTGGCTTTCATCCTACTCTAGTACAAAATGCTCCCATACTCGGTAGCAGTATTGAGGTCCTGAGGCTACAGATGAGAGGAATTTGAATATCTTAATCAGACATAGGAAAACATGGTCCGTGGTGGGTCCAGAGTATGCAGGTTTTTAGTTCAGACGATTGCTACATCGGGTGATTTCAACAATTAGCACGGCTTTAACTCAAAATAGGCCAAATCTTTCAATGAAACCGCCCGGTTTAGTCAATGACAGAAGGTGACTCTACACCTCAGCTGCCGAGGGCCCTGGGATTGACCGCGTCTGATAGAGATTATTACTCAGCTGTAAAACAACAAAAAGTATGCTGCCAAACTGGCCATTTTGCTCGAATAATGTGTGCAATCTTATATCTTATTTTCCAACACCTCTGCCTACACTTCCCTTGGCCTACCACAGAAGATAACCACTATTACAGTGACGGTAATTCAGTTATTTTCTGTCTGTCATCTGTATAAGTGAAGCACCTTTGTCCTCGCATGGGCCTCACCCAGTCCCAGCCCTGCTCTTTTCCCTGCCCTGTTCCTCCTGTCTCCGCCGTCACGTGTGTTTTTCCATGCTGAGTGTGGCGGTGGTGAGTGATTCCATCAAGTGTTTGTCCAGGGCTGTCAGTGCTTTCATGAACCAATCATGAGCTGAGCCTGAATGAGTCGCGGGTTACCTCCCTGGGATATCATGACTGAGTTTCCCCCTCAAAACCACTTTTCGAGTCCAAAAAACTGCCTCTTCCTCTCCAAGAGGCATGCATGCATTGAAAGGCGTTACTCACCGTGTGTCTTAACACCCATAACAGTTCTGACATAAAAACCATATGATGCCCCGGGGTGTGTGGTCATCTTGGGAATAGTAAGGACAAAGATATCTACATCACACAGAGAAGCTAAACATACCTGGTCTACTAATTGAAATCAAACGTCTTTGCATATATCGTCACAAACACTCAAGCATGTCCAGGTCTTCATTTTTGCAGAAAATCACATTCTGGTTGCCAGAAACGTATTGTGCACCACTGTTCCCTGTTCTTTGACTACACATTTGAAAAAAAAGCCCTCTCAGTTTTAAGGCAAATAGCATTTGAGTCATCTCAACCAGTCAGTAAGTGGTTTGTTGTTTTTTTGTTGTTTTTTCAACCCTTTGCCTCTAAATATGTCAAACTAATGGTTTATTTAGGGGCGGCATAGCTCAGGAAATAGGATGGATCATTTAGTAATCGGAAGATTTAGTGGTTCGATCCTCATTAATTCAGAAACTGTGCCCTTGAGTGAGACACCGAACCCCTAATTGCATGGGAAGACATATTAAACTTGGGGAAATAGCCATGATTCAGATGCATTTAACAACGGAAGTAATTCAGAGCTTCACAGGATAAATATTTTGTCTGATCCTCTACAATATCTTAATATTCAGACACCCTCCTCACGAAGAACACAACAGTCCCATTTCCTAATTGCGTTTTTTTATTTATTCACATCTTTCGGCTAACATGTTTGTGAGTTTTGCTTTGCTTCTTTGCATTTGAATATGAGACTGTTTTGCCAGAGCTCACAATCATCTTGTGTTATTTCAGAATAATCGCCCGCTCCATTGTTGATAAATAATAGAATAAAACTCACAATTCCATCCATTGTTTTCCATGTATGTCTTGAAGCTTCTCTGTATTCCTACCTTGGGTTCACATCCAGGATGAACATTTAATTGACTTAAACTTTGTCAAAAGTGTAATTCCGATTTTGAAAATGATGCCCATGGTATCTGTTTCCAACATTTCAGGGTCCCCCTGGGCCTCCAGGTCCAATTGGACCACAGGGTATAAAGGTAAATAAGAATCTCTGTTTCTATGGAACAAGATTTGACCTTCCACCACAAAGCCACCATGCATTACATCCATACACCTGCCTAGATGCAAGATATGGAATCTTATTTTCTCTCTCCCAGGGTGATCAAGGTATGCCTGGCCTCCCTGGACTGGACGGCGAAAGAGTGAGTTGATCTTAATCTCGTCATTCTCCTATATTGAATTACATTATTATGACTTAAATGACGAATGAATGAACACTGTACTTTCAGTCATTGTTTCAAACCAGTATACCTACTTGTACACAATTGGAAAAGGGTATCCATTACCTTGCAGAATACAAGGAAGTTTAAATATGAAGTACATCTCACACAGCAGCTGGATGTAGAAAACCTCTCTGTGTAAGGGAAATAAGGAATTTTCTTATTTCATTCCTGTCGCTCGGTTCCTCGATACAAATGGTCCTGTTTTCTCTATTCATGATCTTTTATGTAACACATGTCGATCTCTACCCAGGGCTACAAAGGCTCCAAAGGAGACATGGGAATCCCTGGCTCCTCAGGAGAGAAAGGCACAACTGGTTTACCTGGACTTCCAGTAAGACTCCACTATTACATAATCCTGCTGTTATTTAAGAAAAGTAACAATGAAGTATGTTTCGTTGGAGAAACTCTCTAGTTTGAGACATACTATCATGATATCGTGTGTGTCATGAATGTTTTTCCCTCTCAGGGAATAAATGGGATGAAAGGGGATAAGGGAGACACAGGACTACCTGGTCCTCAAGGTCCCTCGGTAAGTCGTGTCATGAAGTCACCCTAAATCATTTAATTCCGTCATGATTATCATACGATGAGATCTTTCTTATGACTTGTGCTTCCATTGTGCATTAACAGTCCATAAGTAACTATAAGTTTAAATCTCGTTCACAGATCATTGGGCCCCCAGGACCTCCGGGGCCCCATGGGCCCCCAGGACCTATGGTAAGTTCAGATTTTTATTTTTTCTCATTTTACAGATGGTTTTATCCAAGAGGCATACAAAGACAGTGCCCTGTGAGCCCCCCTTGAACTGAAGACAAGGCTGGTTATTCAAGCATCAAACCTCAATATTGGGATCCTAGCATTCTAATTCTGTTCCAATTAGTTGCTCACAAGTCGACTCTGCTGAAAATTTTGCAAATTGCAAATCCTTCTTAAATGCAAAAGTCATATCTACTAAGGCTCTCCAGGAGTAGTGCTGCTTTTAATGCAAAGCACCGCATGTGTCCACTCACATTTATGCAGACTCCTGTTCAGTGAATGAACCATTCCCATTGATTGTGCAGTGTTTGTGTTAAGTTTCTGTAGCAGGAGTAACAGCAGCCCAAGATTGTCTTCCAGTCCATTAATCACAGAGACCAACATGGCTTAGTCTGTGGTGTTACGCAAGCCATACTAGCTGAACTGGGTCTGATCTGGGAATGTGCTCATTCACTCTTTCATCCTCTGCATTGTGGCAACTTTTGCAGGTTAAATTACCTCAGGAACCTAAGTGGCAGTCATTTATCAGCATAGTATTGCAATTTATCCTGGCAAATGTCAAGCTGTAGTCAAATTAAAATGTGGTATAACTATGACATTCTACTACTGGCTTAGGGATCAGAAAAGAAAAAAATGGACTTTGGAAATAACATGGAAGTGTTGGTCACTGACCAAAAATATCGTTTTTTTTCTTGAGAGGATAACTAGTCACCATTACAAATATAGTCATATCCTCAACACGTTGACAGAGCAGGTTAAGAAACATGGCCCCTGACATGATAGCCCAACTTGTCTTCTCTATATATATATTTACTGTATTTACTTATTGTTTCTCAAATTCATCTTAGCATAAAGCTAAAATGATGTTGAGTAAAAGGGAACCCTTACTTGGTGTTCACTAAAGCAAATGCAGGGCTCATTGTAATGAGCCGTCCCATCTGAAAATTTGAAATATCACTTTTAATCAAACCTATCTATCTCCTGAAGAAAGGACGTTCAATCACCAGTTCATTGACTTTTGAAGGAGCAACAATATGCCAATATTATTGTACAGCACCAAAAATAAGTACTTATTGTACATTTAGATCAAATCTTACTATAATCAGACAGATAGGTCTATATGAAGACTAAAAAACGGCAGCTCACAAGCTCACACTGATTAAAACCTATACAGACTTTTGTTCATATTTTTCCAGAAAACAACACGAGTACCTTATGTCACTTTGTGAAGGCTCAGTTAAACCCTTTTGAATGAATACCTTTTTTAATCGCCATCAATTGACACAAATTTGAACATAAAATTCCTTGACCCAGCATGAAAAGTAGGAACATCACTAGTCAAAAACATATGACTTGTATTTGTCTATCTTGGAAGCTTGAGCAAGATTCTGGACGCATCATTATATGCTGCCTGCAGCTTTTCCATTTCTGCTTCACTATAACTGCACCACAAGTGGGCTGTATAGAGTGGAGTACAGAAGGCCCTAAAAGAAGCAATTTGGTCATCATTTGTAAAATGTGCACGCCAGCATCTTGGCTTGTGCGTACTGTTTATAACACTGGCGCCGCACATTATCATCACCACATAAATCATTCCTGATTACATCAAGCAAAGATCAGCTGATATGATTATAGCAAAATCATTACCGGTATTAAGCATTGTTTTACAATTTGTGCTTGTTTTCCCAGGGCCCTCATGGCTTCCCTGGAGCAAAGGTAAGTTTCAACAAGCAAAGAAAAGTTGATCCTGTTCACATAGCTGTTCATTTACCGTTCGACAGCAGCTTTCAAAACAAGTTTCATTGTGAAACACCAAATATCAGTAATGGTTGCAAAGGGCTTTACGAGCAGACAGGGAAAAACAGATAAGGTAAGAAAAAGAAAAGATTAGATAAAATGTTATGTCCTTTCCCACGGATAGTTGTTTTGCATTGGGTAGATACAGGTTGAAGTAGATCCAGCAAATATTAATGAGTGAGACCTTCCCTCTTCTGAGGGTCTTCATCCAGATTAGGAGTTCAAATCATTACCCACATCACCTTTCCCAAACAAAAATGAAATCATGGAGTCTCGAAACCCTTTAGTGAAAAACCACCCCCCCTCTCATCTATGACTAGCTGAAGGCATTGAACCTCATTGTATCTGACCAGAAATACACTTCACTGTCATTGTGCCTGAGCTGAACTTTGCTTTACTTCCAGAGCTCATCGAACATACATACAAATGTACATTCATGTCTTTTTTTCCCCATGCAAAATGGTCGTATGAAGTTTACATGGCAAACTGATTCTGATTCATTAGGGAGACGCTGGGTTACATGGTGCGAAAGGCATGCGCGGTGAGCAAGGGCACAAAGGGGACCGTGGACCACTGGGACTCCCCGTAAGTCCCAGTTACACTGATAAACCATTTGTTATCCACATTTTCATGATGCCCTGTCCTTCACTCCCTCAGCTATTTCATCCTCTTTATGAATCTTCCTCTCCTCCTCTGGTCAGGTCCATTGTTTGTCTGCGTGTTGGTGCATACATTTATTTTGCGTGTATTTAGTGTGTTTTTGTATTGTACATTTGTGTGTTGCTGTATTCCAGTCTTTCCATCGTGTTTTCATTTGTCCTTTTTTTTCGCCCCTGATAACATGTAATTTAGTTGTTGTGATCCTACCACCAGCCCTTCTAATAACAGCAATTAAGTGTCTTGTTTTCACTGTGTTTCATCTGGTACTAATCCCGCCTTGTTCATGTCACTCATACCTCCATAACCACACAGGGAGCCTCCGGCTTGGACGGCAAGCCCGGAACTAGGGTGAGTGTCATTTGACCGAGAGGCTTCATCACCCCGACCCTCGTCTGCTTTTCCCTCCCGCTCAGCCTCCATGCCATTACCTTTTGTCACCTGGAGGTTACCATTGTCATCACCCATCATCTGTAATAGGTGCTCTGTTGAGTTGGGCCTGGGAAAGGTTGTGCACAGTTTGGGCAGCACCCAGATCTGTGTCAGATTTTGATATCTACACTAAGGACCCATGATTTTGTAACTCGTGAGTTTTAGCTGTGTTCAGTTCAGTCTGCATCATGTGATGATAGCCATACAGAAAACTGTGGCTTGCAGGTATTTCAAGGCTCTTGTCTGTCCTGTGTGCCATTAACTCAACATTAACACACACTCATACATTAACTCTGTCAGCAGTGATAATGGCTCTTGTGGCCAGTCCATGTGAACCAGCATGAGTTTTAAGACAGTTATGCACTACGTATATATAATATACTTACATTTAATTATATGCTAGCCCTGCAAGAACAGGAAATTGGAGAACAGGAAAATTTCATTTTTCCCTTCCAAGGGACAGTCAGCATTAATTTTAAAAGCTTGTGTTACTCTTAGAAGTCTATGGCTTTTGACATTGTTGTAAACTCACTACTCCATTACGACTCTTTGCAGGGTATGGATGGGCCTGTGGGACCAGCTGGACCAGCTGGTCCAAAGGGTGATAGAGTAAGTCCAATTTTTCTATTCCATTAAATTAGCTGCTGTTTTATTCCTTTTTTTTCAAATGTACAGTGTTGATAATGTGGCAGCAGTAGCTCAGGGGTAGAATTTGTCCTTTCGGAACTAACGACCCAGAGGCTGCAGGTTCAAACCCAAGGGGTTTTGGGAAGGGCATCTGGCCTTAGTCCCTCATGCCGGCCCTGTGATGGACTGGTGGCCTGTCCAAGGTGTTTCTCCACCATCAGCCCAATGAGCACTGAGATAGGCACCAGCAGATCCACAACCCAACTTCAGAAAAGCCGTTAACCATGACATGACACGATGACATGAGTGTTGATAATTGATATTCTGGTTGCAGATATGAAATAACCAAATCCTTGAATATTTTTTGATCGTACATTTAATGCATGTTCTCTAACAGGATATCCAAACTCTGCTGTGATCATTATTTGATTTTATTTATACCAGGGTGAGAGAGGTGCACCAGGGGAGCCAGGACCAAGGGGACCGTATGGACTGCCTGTGAGTTTGAAGACGAATATATGTAGACATGCTTAACACAGATCTTAGCCTGGCGAGCCTACTTCCTTGATTTAAGGCGGGCATATCCACTATACCATGCCCTGCAATATAAACCAGTTAATGATAAACTCAAATGCTGTGAATAGGTCTCGCATATTTATAAATGTGAAATAAAGTTGTTGTTTTATTTCACTGTCTTGCAGGGAGCTGCTGGAACACCTGGCTTGGATGTGAGTCCCACTGTTACCAAGTGTTTGCTGTATAGCTTGCCAAAGGATCTGTTTATCTTTTTCAATTAATTATCAGGGAGAATCAAGCAATATATTGCCACAACTGATGGGGGTAAAAATCTGTTTCATTAAGATCCTAAATGCAAAGATGTTAAATTCCCCATCCTGCAGATGTTCCTCTCCTTCCCCTTTGCATGCTGTTTCACAGTTTCCTCTTCTTTTCTTGATTGTCTTTTCTCATTTTTATCATTTTCACACTCGGCCTCTTCCTATATATACAGCCCCATGTATTTGATTAAACCTCCACATTTCCAATGAAGGGATAATAGACCTTCCATTGTCTGCAGAATTCTGCTGCATCTTAAGATAAGAGTAATGAACCCGAGTTGTATTTCTACAGGGGTTGCCAGGCTTAAGGGGAGAGAAAGGTGACCCCGGGGAAAGAGGAGAAAAGGTAGATCTAGAAATGCTGTACTGGCTTGTCAACCCCTTAACCGTAAAGAAAAAGGACTGATGTCAATGGACAGTGACTGCGACATTAGGGTTCATGTATATAGCTTCTTAAAAAATAAAAATGAAGCATGTTTTTTCTCCAAATTGAGGAACACAGTGGTTTACAAGGTAGTTGAAAAGCATTTGGGTTAGTGAAACCTTTCTGTGGTATAGTATTAAAATAGAATTTGTAATCTGTGTGCCATTAGATTTCGTTTGGTGCCACAGAGGAGTTCAGTAAGGGTTCATTCAACTGGTTATTCAAGTGGGTAGGGTTAGCTCCAAAATCTGAGGTCACCTATCGGCAGGTATATTTACTTTGTAATAACTGGCTAATCCCTTTGTACTGCTTAAAATCATGTCCGTACATAATTACATCCCCAATCTTGTCAAACCACATTTTTGTTCTTCATCGAATTGCCATTTCATTCCAAGTCACACTTTGAGGGATCCAGAAGTGATCTAAACACCTTTATTTCTGTTGAACATATCACAAGAAGAATATGTAGAGCTTAAATGAGAACCAGTCCATTGACAACAGGCAGTCTAAACTCAACTCTGCACTCTTTTCTGTTTCCATGCATGAGTGCCACACCACCCATTCCACCTCCCTTTTCTTGAAACCTGCCTGCACACCTCAGCTCGTATTGTATGCACAGTAGTTTTCCTCTCTGAAAAAGTCAGTGTTTAGTTTTTGTGTGATCTCTGAACCAAGTAACAGTTCTATCATGTTTCTTAGATGTTTAATTTCCCAATGAAACTTTATCCAATTCCTTGGCATATAAGTGGCAATAGTTTGCCTTCACTCTGTTCATATTTTCCAAAATCAAGATACTGACATCAGTCTTCTCTACAGAAGAGATTAAAAAAACACTATTTCTGTCCCAGGTATTTACCGGGAACTGTCAAAACTTAACATTTTGAAGGATGTTTCATACACTGTAAGCACTTTTGTTAACGATATACTTACATCTGAACGCTGTCCCACTATGGAGATTCATAAACAATCTGTGCTAAATCAGATTTCCACGTATTGAGTTTATGAAACACTTGCATGCATGGTTTTTCTATTTAAGATTCTGGTGACCATCACAGAGAATTTGATATTCCAATTACAGTAAGTGGTGGACAGTTTGCTTTAGTCTTGAGTCTCTTTTCCAAGCATACATTTAATATGATGAAGAGCAACTGAATCCAACCATATCAGAAGTATAACAGGATGAAGGTTTGACTCTTTTACTGGTAACTAGATTTGATTAATCCCTGTTTTGTTCCCCTGGAGGTGTTTTCCCTGCTAGTCTCTTTCTCTCCCCTTTGTGCCCTTGACATCCCTTAGCAAGCTGCTCTCTCCTCCTCTTCCTTTTTTCTATTCCTCTTCTTTGTCCCCTTTCTCTCCTGACAAATGTCCCAGAGCATCAATTTTGTCTTTGGTACTTCTAACAGTGAACATGTCTCCCCTCTTTTGTGGATCACATCACCTGCCCACCCCTGTCATTTTAATCACCCCCTCCTAATAGCAGTGTTGTCCCAAATGTTCAAAAACATTGATTTTGACCTGACCACACCATTGTATTTACAGGGGGAGAAGGGAAAGAAGGGCAAAAAAGGGCCTAAGGGCGAGAAAGGAGAACAGGGTGCCCCTGGATTAGATGCACCTTGCCCATTGGTATGTCTCAGCACCGAGCTGGAAATCACCTCCCGGCCGTGTAGGACAGTGGACCCAAAAGAGGAGGAGTCCCCCCGTACCCAAACTGACACCCACAACACTAGATTCACTCAACCAAGGCATTCTTAAGCGCACGTTGTGCCACTTTCATCTCAAAATTGCTGTTCAACAACAGCAGAAAGAAATGAATAACTATATTCTATCACAGATTAGCGTACTGTGGTGAATTGGTGTGGATTATGGTGTCAGAGAGGTTAAAGGGTGGCTCTTCACTCTTTCCTATTTGCATCCTCCTCAGTGGTTGGATGCAAGGGATTAGCGTTTCCTCCTTTCTCCCAGTAACACTCCTAGGTCATCTTTACAAACAGGGTTTCCGGGGCTTTAAGGGTGAAAAGGGGGAGCCAGGGCAGCCAGGTCTGGACGGGCTGGATGCCCCATGCCAATTGGTACAGTATTTCTAATTTTCCTCTTCCTCCTTCCAGTGCATGCCACTCACCTTTTTAACTTTCTCTAAAACCAAGTGGCCATCTTGGAACTACCACCATGCATTCCTCATTCACGTTTGACTTTTCAAGCATGCACACTGGACCCATCATCACTCCCACCTACTGCATCTAGATTTACCCAAATAATGTGTGGATATGCATGGCAGCAACACATTAAGGGATAATTCTGTTGTCTTTTCTTACAACCGGTTTATTATATTCACAGCTTTTGTTATTGTGCATATTGGTAATGATATAATTTTATTCACTGGTTTGATATTAGAGATTTTGGACTTAAGACTATCAACGGTCACAGCTTTACACCAACATCTTATGAGGCAACTTAGCACTTGTTTCATCGAGTCCAATTTGACCTGATAATCAGAATAATGGAAGTGAGAAGGATAATGCGATTTAATAGTCATTACCTGAAATGTCCATTATTATTGATTCTGTTACATAGCTGAGCTACTTGTTGGTCCAACTAGCAGAAATGACCTGCATTTACTTAATGTAGGTAGTAGCAACCACAGAAAACCTACTCTGCCTGTGCAATTGAAAATGTATTGATAATGGAAAATCTCATAATTGAGGCTCTGGGCAGGGGGGTTCATTGAGAGGACAGATTTTTGATTCTTATTCAGTTGCCCTGTAAGACGCCGGTTAACTCAGTGAGAAAAATGTATGCCATAACTGACATGCATAATAAAAACTTGTGAAAATAATGCCCGGGTGGTAAGAAAAAAAATCTGAATTGTCCTTTAATTTGGTCAGAACTGTATTTTGGTGTATCAGATGCTACATGACACAATGCAGAATATGTGACTAACTCTCTGACTGCAAGCAGCCCACATTAGATATTAGATGTTATCCAGCATAAAGAAAGAAAAAATACACCCGATGAACATCTCTGGCGATGTTCAGTCAATATTAAAAACCAGACCCTCTGACTAAATCCTGCTGTCCCTTTGGTTAAAAGTGAAAATGTCCTGCTTAAATTCCTTTCCCCTTCCAGTTAGATCCTAAATGAACTCTTATCCCCTTCCTACTTGGTTCTAACACAGACTCCTTTACTGATGAGTTACCCATGCAACAGGAGCACGGACCCCCTTCCTCATTTACCCTCTTAACTCCTTCCTCCCACCCCCCATCCCCCCATCTCTACTTGTACCAATTGGGCCAGACGGTGACCACGGAGAGAAGATAAGCGTTGCGGTCACTTGCCGCCCCAGAAGTTTCCAAGCTGAAAACTGGAATTGTCATTATATATGGGTCATTACAGCTTTGAAAAGGGGTCATGATGCTATTTTCTCCTCCTGTCTTGTGCTCTTGCATGAAGGCTGAAGCTGTGAGGATCTTTTTTTTTTTTAAATGAATTAAAAGTTTTATAGGTCGGTTTGAAATCGAATAGGTCAGATGAACGGAGCACCCTGATTAGGCTTCTAGTAAGCATCACACCTAGGAACCAAGCATATATGGAAACAGACTTGAAGTTAGGTGATGCTCTAGCACCAATGTATAGCATGCACCAACACGAAACGTTCATTTATCATGATTATCATATTGAATGAATCCAGTCATCCCATTGAGTTACATTTACTTTCAACTATTTACATTAGGCAGTGAATTATGTTGCATGATATGCGTCGTTTTTTTCATAATTGTTATCTATTTATCTGCATGAGTGATGATATACTGGTGAAATTGAAATTACATTTGTTTGCAATTCTCTTATAATTGTTAAAAATGTAATATGAGACCATTTGAGATTCACAATTGACACAATTTTTAAGCTCCAGGATCAGAGTGATGCAAAAACAAAACATTACACTGCCTTTGTGTTGAAAATCAGGATTTCTCTACTGTACTCGTGTCATGGAACCCAGTGTGACAAACTTTGTCCAAGATGACCCCTGCATTTTTTACTGTGTAAACCTTCACGATATTGCTTTGGCCCTTTTAGGAGACCACTGGAGGTCCTCATACTCTGTGCCTCATTTCTCTGTAAAGAAACATTGAATTAAGAACACATTGTACAGTTTAAGTTCCCTGACATAACCCAGATACTGGAGCTTAAAAACCAGCATCTCAACAAGAACATATTAGTGTGAAGAAACTTGAAGCAATCTCAAATCTATAATAACACCAGCCGTATGCTCAGCTAACTGTGTGCAGCAGTGAAATGAAAATGGACTTTACTTCTACTATACTTGTGTGTAATAGCCTTTTTAATATTGCACCTACCATCCCTGTTTCCATCCACCTCAATTTAATCCAACATATCTTGCCCTGGTGCTCTTCTCTTAACAGGGCCCGGATGGATTACCAATGCCCGGGTGCTGGCAGAAGGTAAGATGTTTTTGAATGATTTGATAAATTGAACAGAAACAAAAACCATTGCACAGACCCTTTTAAAGGTAATATCTGGTACACCTATTTTAGCCATTGTGCCCCTTGTGTGTCAGAGCTCGACCTTCTCATGTGCACAGAGCTGTTGTCTCTCCCACTTCAAAAGGCCCTTAGATATAATTTAACTAAAAAGTCAGTGGTAATGTGGATATGAGGACCAAGCATGTGGAGGAGAATAGTCAAGCACATACAACAGTCTAACAAGCTCATCAAATTTCATCCCTTTACTGCAGTCTACTTCTGTTTTTGGCTGCTCCCATTAAGGGTCACCACAGCAGATCATCATCTCCATCTCTTCCTGTCCTCTACATCTTCCTCTGGCTCACCAGCCACCTGCATGTCCTCCCTCACCACATCATAAACCTCCGTTTTGTCTTCTTCTTCTCCTCTTGCCTGGAAGCTCCATATTCAGCATCCTTCTCCCAGTATACCAGCATCTCTCCTCCACACATGTCCAGACCATCTCAGTCTGGCCCCTTGCTTGATCTCTAAACTGTCCAACCTGAGCTGTCCCTCTAATATACTCGTACCTAATCCTGTCCTTCTTCATCACTCCCAATGTAAATCTTAGCATCTTCATCTCTACCACCTCCAGCTCCACCTCCTGTGTTTTTAGTCAGTGTTACTGTTTCTAAACCACACAACATAGCTGGTCTCACCACCATCTTGTAAACCTTCCCTTTAACTCTTCCTGGTACCCTTCTGTCACACATCACCTCTGACTCTCTTCTACCACCTACATCTACTGTAATGCAGCCTTTAAAACCAGGAAAAATCAAACCATCATACTTATACCATGCACAATATTATGATATCCAAAATCCACGATAATATTTAGTTTTGGATCATAATATCGATATCATATTAATATACCACCCACCCAAAGGGCTCAGAAATCCAAGGGGCATCATAAAAGAATATCCCTCTCTTACCTTTATCAACATCTGCTTGTATGTGATCAAATTAAATTCTACATCAAATTTGTAGAAGTGTTAAGTGAAGTGAACGTCTGCATATTACAATTTGTGTGGGTTCAAGCTACTCGCAGCCTTGGCACAAACCTTGCATGGATATTCATACAGTGTGATTCTTGCCTCACAACCACTCATATGGCTGGTTTTGTCAAAGATCTGTGTGTGAAGCCAGGAGAACCAACCCGAAACAAAAAGTCATTGAACAATATGAACCTTCACCCCATCTTCACATGTGCTCCATCTCTCTCTTGTGTTCTTCCTTGCAGTGATCACTCTAACCTGAACCGCATGGAGTTTGTAAATAATGCTTCTTATATGGTATTTATAGTTTTTTAACAGGGGAGGGGGGAGAAAAAAGAAAAAAGGATCGATGTGTACAATGATGCAAAAAAAAAAAAAAAAAGAGCAAGCC
>OMLC01023039.1:1447-13701 GCA_900302585.1 Regalecus glesne | reverse complement strand
ACACACACACACACACACACACACACACACACACACACACACACACACACACACACACACACACACACACACACACACACACACACACACACACACACACACACACACACACACACACACAGGGCCAAACACATAATCCCTTAAAGCCAGATAACAACTCACCTCTCATTTGGGACATTGAGATTAGCAGGAAAAGAACTAAACAGAATACAATAGAATAGAACAGTATAGAATAGAATAGAGGATATTTTACCTGCTGGCTCTGCTAATCCCACAGTGGGACAGTACTGTCCAGGGGGACAAGGCAAGCAGTCTGCCATGCTATCTGTGTATTCCCTGGGATTGAAGGAGCCTATGGGGCATGGATGCTGAGTAGACATGGCTGTTCCTCTTGGGCAATAATGCCCTTTGGGGCAGGGCCTTGGTGCAGATCCATTGGCTAGGTTTAGTCTTCGTTCACAGTAGTAACCTAGTGGGTTAACACATGGGTCCATTTTGGTGAACAATGTATAGAGCACATTTAACACTACATGCAGAATACATAGAACATAGAACACAGAACATAGCAAATAGTCTACAGAACATAGAGCATGAACATAGAACACAAAACATAAAAATTAGAAAATATAACATAAAACACAGAACATAGCAATAAGAATATAGAAAATATAACACAGAACATAAAACATATAACATAGGATTAAAGCCAGAACATCACATTGGAAATTACTCGTGACTAAAACAGTAATTGAAAGAAGTCTGAGGAAGTAGAGGAACATTCCTACTGAAAAGGTGACAAAGTAAAAGATGGTCCGCACCTGCCTCACAGACAATACATGAGGCCTGTTTCTCTTTATCCTGATAGGTTCCTGGGGGGCAGGGTTCTGGGGTTGGACAACCTTGGGGGCAAAAGTGACCAAGAGGACATGGTAAAGCTGTTGCTTGATCCTGACCTGGTGGGCACCAATAGCCTATAGGGATGACAATAGAATAGAACCAAATAGAATACATTACTTCACTGTTAGTAAAATAAGGATCACTTTTATTATCCTACAGCTGTCAAATAGAGCTGCCACTAAATGAAAACTGGCAATGGACAAGTCAACTCCTAGATGGCATAGTGATGTCATTCACCACTTATCATGTCATCATCTGGTGGCTGCAGGGTGGGAACTGCAGTGTCAAAATATCTGCTTAAGACATTTCCAGGCACTGCAGCTGCCCAGTGCTCCTATACAACAGGATGGGTTAAACACAGAGGACAAATTTCATTGTAAAAAATAAAATGACCAAATAAAGTGCCTTCCCTACATATATTTCCTTAAATCAGAAGTAGCAAACAGTTGAATGCAACTACTTCAAAGCTAAAACTATTCCCCAAATTTTACCATACAATAATAAGTAGGAGTACCACTAAAAGCAACCACTGTAGGGGCTGACCTTGGCTGCACGGTCCAGAGGGAGTGCTGAGACCAGGCCCTCTGCAGAAGAAGCCTGCAGTACATGGCTGACAGTCAATTTCCCTGGATAGACCTGGCACTTGAGAGAAAGTACCAGCAGGGCATAGCTCTGGCTCCCCTGAGCCCTCCACTGGAGGTAGAGAGGGGTAGAAAATACTGAAGTTCAATCAGAAACTCACTAGGAAAATATTCGTTAAAGTGACTGCAATGTGTGTATATTATTGATATTTTTGGCATCAAGACTATGATCTTGTCACTACCTGTGAATATTCAAATTAAACTATCAGACAGGAGAGCTTGAAATGATGACATCAATTTTTTTTAAAAACAAGGTGAACTTGGGTATCAGAGCCTACAGATGGATGCTGGGGCAAAGATCGGGCTGGTGAAATGGTCAAATAAAGAGCAGCAATGTAGCAGAGTGAGAGCCAGCAAGCCGCACATTACGCAGTTTAAATAGACCATCTCACTAGGAGTACTTCATTACATTGGCCCTGAGTGCACCTTGAGGTATTTGCCTGAATTCAATCACAAGATTGCTCCACTAAGGCTTTAGATAGCAAAAACCAAGCATGTTATCATGCAGCCACAGCACACTGTGTCTGTTCACTATCCTGTACCTTAAAATGCAACTGATAATAAAGTTTATAGCATTGTTGGCACATGCATTTTACAGAGGCAACAAAATGAACCTTACCGCAATATGTTCCAGGAGGACAGATATTTCCTGTCTCTCCATCTCTAGGTTTGGGCTTAGTAGCTCCTTCTGTACAATAGTAGCCAGGGGAACAAGGACCGATTGGCAAAGCCAGACCTATCATGGACATCATGATAACACAGTTATTAATTATTATTATTACATGAGCTTATGCAGCAACATCCTTAAATAGTGTTAAAACGAACTTTGCAAAAAAAAGCAATAAACAAGACAATAAAGGAACAGATAAAAGGTCAGGTAATCTTGTCTACATGACAAGATTAGTCCCCACGTTGTGGGGGTAGACATGCACTTAGATGGAGTTTAGGGGATTTAGGCTGGATGCCCTTACTGATGCCCCACAATGGGTTCAACTGACTTGTCATTTCCTAAGATGCGTGGACTCTACCCACTGAGCTACTATGGTACCAAAATAAAGGAACAAATGAAATAATAAAATAAGAATAAAGTAAAGTGATATAAGACCAAGAGCATAATATTTAGTGATGTATTGTGCTTATTATGTAGACAATCTGTAAAATTAGTTTTACAAGTGTTTTACAAAAGAAAACTTTGCTGGCCTGAGCCAGTAATATGATCCCAGACCATTACATCCATTGCACATGAATATAAATGGCATAATCACACTGACTTGTTCTATGCTGAGAAATTGATTAGTAATTCCATCATAATTCTGTTATCTTAGTGCTGTGTGATGTAAATTGTGTTTTATTCTGTATACACAACATCAATTGCAAGGTTGTCGATCTTGCTAGAGAGATAGATAGTAAATGGACTTGTTCTTATTTAGTGCTTTTCTAGTCTAACGACCACTCAAAGCACTTTACAAAGAACGCCTCACATTTACTGAGCTACGTAGCAGGATACGAACCCGAAATCCTTCCTCTGCTGCTTTCCCTGAGGTTTCTTCCTATTTTTTTCCCTTTTTAATTTCTTTTAAGGGAGTTATTCCTGATTTGATGTGGGGGAGTCTAATGACCGGATGTTGTGTTGGTGTAAAGTCCATTGAGGCAAATTTTTCATTTGTGATAATGGGTTATACAAATAACATTAACTTGACTTAACTTGACTAATAATTTGTTCCTTGGGTTGGGTTATCTGTCAATGGAGAGGATAAAGTAATTTTCTTCAATTTACAGTATCTAAATACCAGAGCTGTTACAGTAGGTCCCGGTCGGGCAGAGTAAAGGCTCAGAGCTGCCTTTGGGACAGTAAAACCCCTCCTGGCAGCGTCCTCCAGTGGAGGTTGCAGGACACAGGCAGTTTGCATTTGTGTAGTTGTCCAGGTCAAAGGGCTGTGAGTTCCATGCCGCTGACACACAGAACCAACCTGCGAGGAAAAGATGAAAGCAGAGATGGGCTGACAGAGGACATAAAACATCAAACATAACTACCTGAAGTAGATACTGTGAAAACCCCTAAGGGAACTGGACTAAGATAGCGACGCCTGAATGCAAAAAAGGGGAGGTAAGACAGTAAACAACAAAAAGCTTCAGCTGACCTGCCTTGCATTTTCCAGAGACTTTAGTCAGCCTCTCCTTCTCGCAGTAGTGTCCGGGAGGACAGGGCAGGCAGCTGTCCAGGCTCTGAGTCATGGGCTCAGGGTTGTAGTAGCCACGCGGACATGGGAATTGTGTGGCATGCCTTGTTCCTACATACCCATCACAAAAAGATGGTGCATACATTTTCTGAATTAGTACTAGCACTCTTGGCTGCTTCCACTAGGGGTCACCACAGCGAATCATCTGTCTCCATCTTTTCCTTTCCTCTGCATCTTCCTCTGTCACACCAGCCACCCACACGTCCTCCCTAACCAACTCCATAAACCTCCTCTTCCTCTTCTCCTCTTGCCCAACAGCTCCATATGCAGCATCCTTCTTCAAGTATACCAGCATCTGTCCTCCACACATGTCCAAACCATCTCAATCTTGCCTCTCTTGCTTTCTCTCCAAATCATCCAGCCTGAGCTGTTCCTCTGTTATACTCATTCCTAATGTTCTACTTCTTCATCACTCCCAATATAAATCTCAGCATCTTCAACTCTGCCACCTCCAGCTCCATTTTTTTGTCAGTGCAACTGTATCCAAACCATACAACATAGCTGGTCTCACTACCATCTTGTAAACCTTCCCTTCCACACATGCTGCTACCCTTCTGTCACACATCACCCCTGAGACCCTTCTCCTCCCATAGCACCCTAACTGCACTTTCTCCTTCACCTCTCTTCCACACTCTCCACTACTTTGAACAGTTGTCACCAAGTATTTAAACTCATCCATCTTCCCCATCTCTCCTTACATCATCACCATTCTGCTGTCTCCCCTTTCATTCATGCATATGTATTCCATCTTGTTCATACTGATTTCCTTCCTCTTCTCTCCAGTGCGTACCTCCTTCTCTTCAGACCTCAAGAGCTCAACTTGCTCCATACTCTCACTTCAGATAATAATGTCACCTGCAAACATCATGGTCCATAGTGACTCCTGCCTGATCTCATCCATCAACTTGTCCTTCACCATTGCAAACATGGAAGGGCTCAGAGCTGATTCTTCATGTAGTCCCACCTCCACTATTAACACATCCATTATTCCTATTGTACATCTCACCACTGTCACACTGCCCTCATATATATCCTGCACCACTCTTATATACTTCTCTGCCACTCCTGACTTCCACATACACCACCACACCTTCTCTCTCGGCACCCTGTCATACTTTCTCTAAATCCACATAGACAAAATGCAACTCCATCTGACCTTCTCTATATTTTTACATCAATATTTTCCAAGCAAACATATCTGTGGTGCTCTTTTGTGGCATGAAACCACACTGCTCATTAATCATCTCATCTCCTCTTAACCTAGCTTCCACTACTCTTTACCATATCGTTTTTTTCTTAACAACAGTAGCTTAAGAGATAAGATATTCCTTTATTAGTCCCACTGGGGGAAATTGTGGTGTAACAGCAGCCAGTGTAGAGCACAGTAACAGAGACATCACATCCAGGAAACAACATGTAGTATAGACAACATTAAACAGGGTAGGGTAGGAAATATGTACATTATATACAGTAAAGGGCAGCAGGGCAGCAGCTATGACAACACAGCAAAAAATTCTTTGTCATTCTATTTTCCTATATTGTGAAGGCCAACGGGAGGAGTTAGTTGTTGGTTGGCATGTTAATATCTTAGACTAGACAATAAATTCATAAGAAAACAATCAACCAAATACAGCCAAGTCTACCGTCAGGGCAGTAGAATCCTGGAGGGCATGGAAAGTTGGTGAAGTCGCCGGTCTTTTCTGGACAATAATAGCCAGCCGGGCAACGTGAGCACACTGTCTGGCCTGTGAGGTTGGTATAGGATCCAGCTGTACATGGCACTGGGTTAGCACTACCCTGAGGACAGTAATGAACTGGTGGACAAAGACCACCAGCCCCCATAGACCCTTGTGGGACAAAAAGACAATTAGATTTGACAAATCCATGGGATTATGCCTGCTAAATCCTTAATACGATAAAGCTTGTGATAAACACCGATTACTCCAGCAATGAATGAACAAAACACCCGCACAGTCAGATTCCCTGCATTAATCTTCACACTTCCCTCTAACGAGTTTACTCATACAGCGCAATTACCACATTAAATATGAATCGTTGCCTTCAGCTCCTTGAAATGTAAAAAAAAATAAAGAAAAACTTCAAGCTTCATGGAATTAAAAAATTCGAATGCTACTAAATTTCCAAAGAATTATAACAGGAGTAATGCATATGAATGATTTCATACACATAATTGTCTTGAAATGTGCAGGAGGGAAGACCAAGTTCAACACAATAAGAGAGCTAACGTATAGACATAGTTAAATTATTTTTACACTCTACCTGTGGCTATTGAGTCTCCCCCTGGGCAGTAGAAACCCTCCTGACAGAACCCTGATGGAAGGGTCAAGCCCACAGTACCACAAAACTGACCAGCTGGACATGGATGGCAGCCAGATACATCTAAAACATGAAGACTGCACACAAACACACACACACACATGCACACACACGCGCACACCCCCATGTACAATCAAAACAGCATACAAATGACCATTTTTTGGGTGGAAATTATTAATTCATTCAAATTCAGATAGTGGGTCTGCTGGTACCTTTCCCAGTGCTCATTGGATGGAAGGGAGAGAAAGACCCTGGACAGGTCCCCAATCCATCTCGGGACAGGCATTGGTGATTAAGGCTGGTTGGCCTACCTTGACACCCTGTGGTGAGTTTGATCCCTTAGCCTCCAGCTAAAAGGTGAATCGGTTCGACTGGATAAAAAGTGCATTCAGAAACGTTTCATCTCTCAAACAGATGATATCCTCAGTCTGAGCTGACTGCAAGCATCCCCATTGTTATCCCAATTGGGTATTTGTTAAAGCCAAACAGTGCACCAGCCAAGTGAAGGGAGAAGAAGAGCTGCCCAACCGCAAACTGGTGGTGATTCCGTATGTGGGGGAACAGTTGAGACAAAAAATTTCCAAACATTATGTCTCAGTTGGTTTCAAACCCCTGAACACACTGCATCTTAAGTTGGTCCACCCCAAAGATGGGGTCCCCCGGCACAAACAGAGTACTTTAGTGTACGCTGTTAAATGCCAGGAGGACTGCAGTGACTTGTATATCGGAGAGACCAAACAGACGCTGGCTAAGAGAATGGTGCAGCATAGGAGAGCCAACAGGTCAGGTCAGGTCTCTGTGGTCTACATCTATCTACACGCTAGCGGCCACTCATTCAAGATGATGATGTTCACATCCTTGATAGGGAGGAACGCTGGTTTGAAAGGGGGTTGAAGGAGGCCATTTATGTTAAGAGGGAACAACCATCCTTGAATAGGGTCGGTGGCCTGAGAGTACATCTGCTGTTTTCTTACAATGTTGCAATTGCAAATATTCCCCAGTTCTCTGTGAATGGTACTCATTGCCACTGAATGTGCAGTTGATGACCAACTTGCATATGAACCCAGCCTTTTGTTGCGTGGTATCACTGTATTGTTTATAAGGGGGGAATGCTTGCAGTCATCTCAGACTGAGGATGTCACCCGTTTGAGTGACGAAACGTTTCTGAATAAATTTCTGATCCAGTTGAACTGATTTCCCTTGTCGTGATTCGTCTATCTGTATTATTGAGCATGCATCAAGATCTGGCCCATTAGTTCCCAAAGGGTACACTTTATGCCCAAGCTACCATGGGCCCCTTATTTGTACTTTTTGTAATGTGTCCAAAAATTATTTTATCTACCCATTTGCTGCATATTAAAACACGTGCACAGAAACACAATCACACACACAAGGGGCAGCACAGTTCAGCAGGCAGGGGGGTTGTCTTGTAATCAGAGGTTGGTGGTTTAATCCCAGGCCCCTGCAGAAAGTGTGTCAAGGTGTCCTTGAAGAAGACACTGAACAACTTACTGCTCGCCAAACACTGTGGCTGTGCTCAAAGCTTGCATACAATAGGATCAGTCAAACGGAGAGAGCAAATTTTACCCGCCATGTTCATGTGGTAAATAACACAATTCTACATTATGGTCTATATGAATAAATACTGATAAACCAACCTGTTAGAGTAGGTACCAAGTGGGCAGGGTAGGGGGACATTGGTACCCTCGGGACAGTACATGCCCTGTGGACAGGGTCCTCCTAATCCAGTACTAAAGTTGCCATCTGGATTCCTCAAGTTTACACCTAAAAAGGCATCTTTATAAATTACCTTTTCCCACAGTGTTGTTGACATCACTGCAACCACACATAGTGCAGAGTTATGGAGTTTTAAGAAAGGTTACAGTAGCAGACGAGAGCAGTGCCGACACAGTCAAGATGCAGAACTGGTTTTGGTTTTTATGTTAGCAGCTGCTAATATACACACTGTACCTGCTAAGCAATAGTAACCTGCCTGGCATGGCCCAGTGGGTTCAACCAGACCCCCTTCTTCACAGTACCTCCCTGTTTCAACCCAAAAAAACCTAATTTCAATACAAAGTGTAATCAAAGCATCAGACATGGGACACAAACATATGAATTCAAGGTGCAAAAGTCTACACCAAAATACTATTTGACAGTTCGACAACCAAACGTCACAATGGTCAGCATTAATTCAACTCCTTTCAAAATTAAAATCCATACACAATAAGTCTGTGTAGAATATTTAAAAAGTTAGAGAGAAAAAGTTATTGGTTATTTTGATGGGTTGAAATTAAGAGTTGCCTTTATCTGAAGGAATATTGAGATGATCCATGTGCCAATACTCTCACCTGCTGGACATATGAGGCACTGCTCCAGTTGACTAAGGCCAAGCTGAGAGCTATATGTACCTGGGGGGCACGGTAAAATGCCCTCCATGCTGCCCCCGACACAATAATGCCCTGCTGGACAGAGCTGGACCCCTTTCCCTGACATACAATACGTCCCTGGAAGACAGTCTTCACACTCTGCCGCCCCTGGATTCATGAGTTCGACAAAGACAGTGAAAGATCACCATTTCACATTGACAGCCAACTGTATCATAGATACTGCAACACCTAGAGAAGAGTTTTTAAGTGCTGTACCATATCTAACCTGTACTCTTTGAATGAGTCCCATTGGGACAGACCACAGGAAAGGCTGACCCACGAGGACAGTAATATCCAAGTGGACACTTGTCCCCTGTCACACCATCTGAAGGCCTACTGGACACGGCCTTCTCTGAACAGTAGTATCCTGTGAATCGGCAAACTAAGTGATAACACAGTGTTTAAAATATCACTTCCTATAGACATTAAATGTAAAATAAAATGTCACCAAGTTTATGGTTTAATTCAAAATCTAGAACTGTAAGATGACACATCCTCTTTACAAGCCATTGATTTTATGCCACAATTAAAACTTTACCTTTCATATCATGCTTTTCTACCACTGTCCTAGATAATGAAGTGCCATACCTGCATCGCAGATCCCAGAGGGCTGGCTGAGGCCTATGGTGCTGCAGTAGAGTCCAGGAGGGCAGGGCCAGCAGGAGGACAGATTCTGGGCTCCCACAGTGTTACTCCACGTCCCAGCAGGACAAGGATGCTGCTGGGGGTACTTGGTCCCTCGTGGACAGAAGTAGCCCACCGGACACACATCCCCAGATGACACAGCCACCTAGTGAGATGTAGGGAATGACCATCACAGATAGGAAGATACACAACTATAAACATACATCTATCCAGCAAGTGAAAATAATATGTACTACTGTCGTGGAACATCATTTCCACCATCAGAAACATAGCTTAGATGAGAGAAAGAGGTCAATTTTTACATGTAATGATTGGTAACAATGTTGTGGGGATGGACAAAGACTGAGATGGAGCTTGGGGGATTAAGGCCAGATGCCCCTCCTGATGTCCCGCAGTGGTTTTGAACCTGCAACATCTGGGTCATCAGTTCCCAAAGTATGTGCTCTACCAGTAGGCTACTGTAGCCTCCATGTACCTTAGACAGGAGAATGAGGATCTATTTTTTTTAAAACCATGTTTTGAAAAGTTTTGAATATTTGAAATCCTGCTAAGCTGTAGATTTTTTCTGGACACCAAATGACATCACAATGAGTCACACACAAAAACTCAGTTTCGCTGCTCCCCCAGAAACGCAGAAATGATCAGGATTGTGTCTGGATGCATGCTCAATAATCCAGGTAAGGGAATTCCCAAAAAAGGTAAATCGGTTCAACTGGATCAGAAGTCTATTCAGAAACGTTTCATCACTCAACCAGGTGACATCTTCAGTCCGAGTAGACTGCAAGCATTCCCACCCTTATGAACAATACATCGATAACCATCGAGAACCTTTGTGAATGGTGCTCATTGCCACTGAATACACAATCATGACCCAACTTGCATATGAACCCAACCTATTGTTATGTTCTATCACTGTATTATTTATAAGGGTGGGAATGCTTGCAATCTGCTCAGACTGAAGATGTCACCTGGTTGAGTGACGAAATGTTTCTGAATAAATTTCTGATCCAGTTGAACCGGTTCACCTTTTTTGTGATCAGGATTGTATTTTTCATGTGCTATCCCTGTCCCAGATAGACAGAGATAAGATTGAAGATCGATGAATCATTACATTTAAAGCATCATTACACTTTAGAATGCAATAAAACGGTAAATTGATTATGTTTGTTTCCAACCGGAGAGGAAGTGGAAGATCCAGAGGTGCAGTAGTGCCCAGGTTCACAGAGACCCTGCAGGGCAGACAGACCCATCTGGCTGCAGAACCAGCCTGCCTCACACAGTCTGCAGTGTTGCACATCATCTCCACCATGCTGATCAGAGAAGGTGCCCTGAAATATTACATTTTATATTACCATACTTTAACGTGAAATGATGAAGAGCTAGTTATAAAGTCAAAGCACAAGGGAGGCATGAAAAAACTTTGGCAACTTTAGCAATCCATCTTCCTGTAGAACTGAGGGTTTGGGAATGACAAATACACACTATTACAGGCACTGACCGGAGGACAGGAGAGAGCAACAGCAGAGCCTGGAGGGCAGTAGTGTCCTGTGGGACAGAATATTGGCTGGGACAAGCCTGTCTGGTTACACAGTCTTCCTCCTGGACATATCACACAGGACTGACCAACTCGACCCTGAGATGTAAAGAAGGAAACAAGTCTAGAATGGACTGAAAAGATGTAGTGTTGTTCACTTCTTCTTCATGTGCATCTTCAGTATTTGATGGGAGTCTTCTGAGAAACAGTTTCTTGATGCAATACTACTACATACCAGATGAGAGAGTTCCATGTTTATACGTCATGATTAGTCCACGTGTCATGATTAGCTAGACTTAGATGGACTGTGGGGGATTAAGCCCAGATGCCCTTCCTGATGTCCCGCAGTGGTTTCAAACCCACAACATTTGGCTCATCAGTTCCTAAAGCAGACACTCTACCACTGACCCATCATCACCCCCATACTATACACCAGATAATATAATATAAGAGAGGCCCATTTTACACGTTATAATTAGTCCCCACATTGTGGGGGTAGACACAGACTTAGATGGAGCTTGGTGAATTAAGGCTTGATGCCCTTTCTGGTGCCCTGTGATGGGTTAAAACCCGCAGTCTCTGATTCATCAGTCACTGAACCATGAGCTTTGTTATTGAACTACTGCAGCCTCCCTACCAGATACTATAATATAATATAATATAATATAAACATCCTGTAGACCCACCACCTACAGGAAGAACCAGTGGGGTCGGGTGCACTGCCAGAGAGGTAGCAGTGAAGGCAAAGGGTCTCAGCGGACCAGAAACAAGCAACAGAAGCTAGCATTAGGGACGTGTAATGTCTCCTCCTTGGGGGGTAAAGAGCCAGAGCTTGTGCGGGAGGTGGAACGGAACCAACTAGATCTGGTGGGGCTCACCTCTACTCACAGCATCGGATTTGGAACCAAGGTCTTAGATAGGGGTTGGACTTTGTATTATTCAGGAGTTGCCCAAGGTGAGAGACGCCAGGCAGGTGTAGGGATACTCACGACTCCCCGGCTGAGGGCCACTATATTGGAATTTAACCATGTGGATAAGAGAGTCATGTCCCTACACTTTATGATTATGGGAGGAAAAAACTGCTGTCTGTGCCTATGCACCAAACAGTACATCAGAGTATTCAACCTTTTTGGAGACCCTGGATGGAGTTCTGAATGGAGCTCCTGTAGGGGACTCTATCATTTTACTGGGAGACTTCAATGCACATGTGGGTAATGATGGAGACACTTGGAGGGGTGTGATTGGGAAGAACGGCCTCCCTGATTTGAACCCAAGTGGTGCTTTATTGTTGGACTTTTGTGCTAGTCATGGATTGTCCATAACAAACACTATGTTTGAACACAAGGATGCTCATAAGTGTACATGGTACCAGAGCACCTTAGGGCAAAAATCAATGATAGATTTTGTAATTGTATCATGTGATTTAATGCCCCTTATTTTGGACACTCGGGTGAAGAGAGGAGCAGAGCTGTCAACTGACCACCATCTAGTGGTGAGTTGGGTTAGGTGGAGAGGGAAGCCTCAGGACAGA
>OMLC01022999.1:3930-15660 GCA_900302585.1 Regalecus glesne | reverse complement strand
GTCTTGCTCAAGGACACCTCAACATGCTGTATGCTGGACTGGGGATTGAACCTGTGACCTTCCGATTGCCAGACTGCTCTACCCACTGAGCTATGCTGCCCCCTTAATCTGCCAAACTCCATCTAAGCCCATGTCCACCCCCACAACATGGGGACTGATGGTGACGTGTAAAACAGACCTCTACCAAGGTTCAACAGTAAATGGGTGAATTCCTGAATTCATTAACTTCTCCGTGTGACTTTTCCCTGAGTCGATCTGGTTTCTTCTACCTCTGTTGTCTTGTGCTCCTCCAGAGACGAGAGGCCCTCATGACTCCTCCTACCTGGAGCGACGTCACTAGTTGGACCTTGGTTTTGATCACCAGCTTGGACCCGGGCCAAAGGAGTGAAGGAAGGAGGACAAGGGACGTACAGACATCTAAAAGAAAGATCCAGCAATGCAAATCAACCATCTGATCCAACTGAAGACTACCTAACGGGACCACACACTGACGGGGGGGGGGGCATGTCCTGCCTCCTACTCCACCGCCATCCCACCATCAGAGATGACAGGGTTTGAGCTGCATAGAAGTGCTCCTTCCGATGGACAAATCCAGGCACCACTCTCTCCTGCTTTCCCACCATTGGTCTCTAATGGAACCTGGCAGCCTCCCTTTACACTTTCTCTTTTGTCTCTCTTCTTCTCTGCGCTGGCCATCAGGGAATCTTGTACGATAAATGATACATATACGATACTTGCATACACATACATGTATGCTAAGAAAATGATACTTCATGGACTCGGAGTGCAGATCCGGGGTTGAATGTGGGTCTTCTGTCACTTGTGTTTATTTGGCGGCCTCATCCGGAGCCCCGCGGCTTCTTTTTGGGTTGTGCCCGTTTCTTTGCTCGTGAATGGGTTTTGAAAGGCACTGGCCCTCAGGCCCGGCCTCCCTCACCCACCTCTTCCTCTTCTGGGACTTGTAGAGCAGCCCTGTGCCCCTTGACACCACAGGAACAAAGGTCACATGGAGAGGACGGCGGTCGCCATTATCTGGGATTCAGAAGAATGTTGAAAGCTCTTTTTACATTTTCTCCTCCTACCCACGCCACACGTACACATGCACCACGCCATGTTTGTATATAATGTTGAAAGGGCCTGGTACTCACGCTGTCGTGCAAACTCCCCACATATAGAAGCTAAGAATAGAGCAACCTCTTCTCACACGCACACACACAGGCATGTACATGCAGAGGACGGTCAGGCCTCTAAAGTGGTCAGGACTGGACAAATCCTTTGCATACATGATGGCGTGCTACGTTCTGAGGACCAGCGACGTGTGCGTGCAGCAGAATCCAGTTGTACATTTTTAGGGGAACTGATTTTTGCACGGACCAGAGGGTTTCTTGTTATAACTTGGAAAAACAAACACCAATAAAAACGGAAAAAATGGAAAGTTGAACTTGTGACAGTTGCCAATTTTTTTTCTTCCTTTGACATAAGCCTGATCGTTTCAGCGGAGTTCCACTGAAATGATCTACGCCCAAAGACCAACACATGCTGCTGGTCTCCTGTTGGGAGAAGAAGCTTTATTCATTTGTCAATACTACAAAATGTGTTCTCTGCATCTAACCCATCTTATTGTATAGGAGCAGTGAGGAGCTGCAGCGCCCAGGGACCAACTCCAGGTGGTTGTTTTTGCCTTGCTCAGGGGAACAGGCAGGAGTATTAACCCTCACATGTCTGTTATGGTAAGAGGAGAGGACACGCTGACTCCACACAGAAAGGCCCTGGGACAGGATTGGAACTCTGGACCTTCTTGCTGTGAGGCAGCAGTGCTGACCACCGTACCAGCAACTATTTAGTCTTTACAACAAACGATCACCTCCATCACAGGGACAGTGCATATTAACCGACATTTAGAAAGTCAATATGCCAGAATTAGCCACCAGGCTCATCTTCATCTGCTGTCCCAAGCAGTCGGGGGCTCAGTGTCTGCTCGAGGACACTTGGACATGCTTTCTGCAGGAAGCCATCTTCTGACTGCTCCTGAGCTCTGCAGCCCCTCTGTAGAAATGTGATGCTGGAGACTGTGTCTCACCTCCCAGCACGTTTCATGATGTGGAATGGTTTCAGCGTTTGACTCCCTCCAAATTCCAGAAGTCCAGTTGTGCGAGTCCTCAGCACAGATCACGGCCGTCACCGCTCTCTAGATGACACCTGACCGTCTGGTTTGTCATGGCTGCTTGTTGATCACAACCGGTTTGCATCTCCGTGGTTACGGTGAGACACGAGGTAAAAGGCTGTGAGCCCTGCCTGACATCCACCTTTACAAGGAGCAGGCCTGCACACAGAGGAACTCCTGGCTTGTGTATTCATGGATGAGCTTTTGTCATCGATGTGTCTGTGTGGGAAGTATCAGCAGGATGCTCCTTTTCATGCAGATCCTCAGGATCATCGTTTTAAGGGTGCGGGGGCAGCCGGTGACACCTTAAAAGACTCGGGTGGGCTTGAATCACAAAAGCTGAAACTTTCATACCAGTCTGTTAATGTGAGTGTGTGTGTGTGCGTGTGTGTCTGTGTGTGTGTGTGTGTGTGTGTTTTGCATGTACAAGCAGATTCGGGACAAATAAAAAAACATGAACGCTGGACCCCTGCAGTGAGGGGGTCTGGGGGGCTCTGCTATCACGTGGAGCACATTTCTCTGGTATGATTTGGATCCTCTTGTCCCCCTGGAGGGGAGGGTCTCTGCAGATCAATACAATGTTATTCTGCAAGGAGCACCAGGCCCTGGGTAGGGATGTGCACACAGCCTAGCACATCACTGGATGTGAGCTGGCCAGTCTGCAGGAGCTGTACACCCAGCAGTGTCTCAGGAAGTCCCTGTGGGTCCTGAAGGATCCAGCACACCACACAACAGCCTGTTCTCCCTGCTGCCCTCCAGGAGGACATCCAGGACTCTCAGAACACACACCAGCACACTGAGGAGCAGCTCCTCTCCTCAGGACACAAGGCTTAATAAACAACATCCACACACACAAACACAAGTGCAGCTTTACCACATATCTGATCCCCACCTGTGTGGTATCTTTGACTACTGATCATAGTATAACCACCTGTTTTTACTTTTTATAGATTGATTTCAACTCTTATCTTTACTTATTTTATGCCTTAATCTGTTAGATGTGTTGCTTTATATGTATGTATACACATGCTTATATTTATACTTGATACTTATCTCATGTTTCTGTAATGGAATCTCCCTGCATAAGAATTTCATACGACTATACTTACACAACCGGAGGGGAGATAAATCTTATAATTTTGAATAATAATCTTGATAATCTTGAATGTGCAGCTCACCTTTCTTATCAAGCACCTCAACCTCCAGTTCTTTTTTGGTTCTGTCCTCTGGGTAATCCACAGTGTAATAGTATGTGCAGTCATCCTCCTCATCACGGAAGCTGCATGACTCAATCACCTCATCCACTGGAAACAAATAAACATGTGAGCACACGCACGCGCGCACACACACGCACAAAAATATACCAGAAAGGTTTGATATCAGATATTGATTAATATATAAAAATTGAATCATAAATTATGATAAGGTGTAATCAAAATTTGTTATAATGATCTATTCTCATAGGGTTTCTAATCAAATTCTATTCTATTCAGAGCATTTTGCATTTTATTTACATTGTTCCTGGATTCTCATTGGCAATCATGACATTTAATCCTCCTGTTTTGTCCACTTACATTCCTTAAGCTTTTCCACTTTGATGGGTGTAAAGCTGCACTTATCACACTCCTCCTTTTTCTCTCCGGTCCCCCAGGCCTTGCACTGGACACAGCTCCTCTTGGCCTCACACATCCCAATCTGAGCCTGGATGACACACAAGCACACACACACACACAAATAATAATCAAACAAATATAAGGTTAAGCACAGTCATGGTGGGGTAGCTCAGTGGTCGAGCACAAGTTTTTGGAAATGGAAAGCCAGATGTTTTGGGTTCAATCCCACAATTGGGAATCAGAAAGGACATCTGGCCTTAATCTGCTACGCTCCATCTAAGCTTGTGTCCATCCCATGTTCAGCTCCTGATCATGGGAAAGACACACTCGGGGGGGGGGGGGGGTGTAAAAAGACAGCAGGTCTTAAAACGTAAAGGGATCATGCTTTGTGGAGCAGTAACCCACACAAATCTCAAGCATCTCATCATCTCAGTGTGCAACCAAATATACACACCTTAAAATTAGCCTCACAGGTCAGAGTGAGTGGCATGCCAACATCCTGACATTCACAGCGTCCACACTTGCACACACCTCGCCCATTGCAGATTCCCTGATCAAGATCAAGACAAAGGCAAGCATCGACTTGTAATATAATGACAGATAGGGAAACACAGCAATATTTATCTGTTGCTTTCTACTCACCCCTTTGCTGTCCAAACAAGTCTCTTTACTTTGTGGACACTCGCATGACGAACCTCCCCAGCCTTCAGAGCATGCACACTTACCCATAACGCAAAAGCCGCGGTCTGGTAACACACAGGTGGAGATGGTAAGGTTGTGTACAAATGGGGATATCTATATAGAATATCTATATCTCTTTCTCACCATTGCAGAGTAAGCCTCTGTATCTCAGACACTGGGTCTTGTCATACTGGCAGAAGGGTCCTTCGTATTGGTCTGGGTTATCACAGATACATATCCCACACTGGCACTCTCCACGGCCCGAGCAGGTCTCTGTCATGTTTGGACCTTTGCACAGGGCCGTGTCCCGATGAGATATGCTCACTGAGCAGTTACAGTAAGGACCCTGCCTGTAGGAGAAACAAACAGTGATGAATGGAGAGCAGATCAAATGAAATGAAAGATCTTCATTAGACCAGGAGGCTGGATCAGAGCTCACATCAGCAATGGTCCATTGTTGAGTGTACTTTGGGCTTTAGGGTATGACATGAGAATATATTCCGTCACTTGTGAAAATTCTTGTTTTGAGGTGTTATTGAAAAAATAAACCCATTGTGCTTATTTGGATTGATTAAAAAAAAACAATGGCAGCCAACAAAGGACTTTTTTTTTTAAAACAGCAGTCATCAGCTCACCAGCCTTCATAGCACTGACACTTCCCACAGACCAGGTCTCCGTTGCCGCTGCATCGAACTGCTTTGGAAGAAGGATTCTGGGGAACATAGACAGACACGAGAATGTGATTCAGTAAGAAAAGAATACGATGGATTAATTTTGTCCGACTACCACGTCAACTCTGGGGGATGAGGGGCTGTGGGCTGGTTCACCACCTGTCATTCTACCTCATAAGTAGGTGATTGAACGAGATTAATAAAACTAGAAGGTGAATTTGATTCAAATCTATGAATGTTATGGCTGTATGGCTGTCAACGTCTGCATTTATTCATATGTACGTGTGTGTGTATCCATGTCTACCGTTTCACAGGAGCAGGTTGGACACAGAACCTCAGCCTTCACATTGAGGCCAGTGTTGAACGTTGTGGGCTTGATTCTCAGTGTGCCCGCTTTGTTTTCTTGATTAATTGAACAAACAGGGTGCCCGTCCACCATCCGATCAGCTTTTAAATGCACCTTGAACCTGCCCTGGAGGAAAGACACACACACTATGTGACACTAGGTTTACAGCTGATGTGTGTGTGTGTGTGTTTGAGAGAGAGAGAGAGAGAGAGAGAGAGAGGTGTTTATCCGTGAATGAACACATCTGTCATTTTGGATCTTACAATTTCGCCTGGCTTGACTTGAAAGTCCCCGTACTCCTTAACTTCTCCACTTTCAGACAGGAACTGGGTGCTGAAAGCTTTGGGTCTGTCCTCTGCACGGATACTCATCTTAGACCGAATACTCTGAGATGACACAGAGAGGGCATCACTGGGCAAGTCTTGTAGTTTTTGCTGGTTAGTACCAGCTGTCTGACCAAAGCTCTTGGTAACACTGAGTTAAGCATCTATGAAATAATTCCAAAAATGCCTGAACACTGAAATGCTCATCTTGAGTATGCCATTTACCTCAAAGGCCTTCTCCATGATACTGAGGATGTTGGATGAGTCTTCTTGCAGCTTACCCAACTCAGCAATGGGGAAATACTTATAGAGTTTCTACATCCAGAGGAATCAATGAAAAAAATCAGGCATTACATATGAGAAACTGTGTGGAAGAAATAACAGTATATAATGCTGATCTGTGATCTTTTTACCCTACGAGAAGAACAAACTGTTAAAGCTCACCAACCTGATAGTATGTATAGGAGTGGTTGGTGATAGCGAAGATGGGGATGATATTGTGCTTGCCAAGTAGACGGACCAGGGTCGGCACTGAGGGGTAGTCCTGCTGGGTGTCCTCCGTGTATTTGTCAGATGCGTCCAGGTGGCATTTCTCGTCATTGCGTGGCAGGATACCTGCCAGCACGTTGGCACCATCTGCCTCATAGTGGAAGGAGGACTCAGTGGAGAACACCAAGAGATGAGTGCTGTAGTTGCGCCAGCCGATCTTATCCTGGCAGAATTAGAAAATAAAATGATTAGATTCCCTTATCAGTCCCACATGGGGGAATTTGGAATTCGAATTTTAACCCGTCCTATTGTATAGGAGCACTGAGCTGCCGCCATATGGCACTCGGGGGGCAGTTAGGGGTTCAGTGTCTTGCTCAAGGACACTTGACATGCTATATGCAGGACCGGGGATCAATCCTGTAAACTTCCGATTGCCAGACGACCACTCTACCCAATGAGCTATGCCGTCCCCCAGAAGGACGCAAGGACAGAGGTCAGGTATAGTGGTAACACAGAAAAGTAAAGAGACAAAGAGAATGAGAGGAAGACTGGAAATGTTCTTGTTTTAAAGAGACACAGTTCAGAGGGTTGGTAGATCTGAGTGTTGTTTTTCCAACATTCAGTTGATATTTAGCCTACAGGTGCAGACAAAAGTGTGCACAAATGCATGATTCATTACTACTGTGATCTGTCATAATATTCCTAATAATATTAGCAATTACTATGGATTTCATTGATGAATAATCATCAAAAAACAGGAGAACAAAAGCAAAGCATAAGGCACTGACACAGGCCCTTCACAACTAGAAAAATCGACTTACAGCTACAGTCTGCAAGCAGCATGTGAACTAGCTCCCAAATCCCATACACAGCCACTAGGGTGTATAGGGTACAATACAGAAAATAGGATAAAATACCCCAAATGAAATAGATTTTCAAACTAAATTAAAGCTCACATTACAGTACTAACCCCACAGACAGCCGCTTGGAGTATGGCATCAAATCCTCCTTCGGGGGCGTCCAGGTTGCCAGATATTTTCTCATTCTGAAGCTTTTTGGTGAAGAAATCTAAGTCATTGGTAAGCTTGATGACGTTTTTGAAGGAAAATGGAGGGTCACTGTTAGGCCACGGCTGTTTAAGTCTGAAAAAATGGAGAAAAAAAAGAGCCGAATGAACAAGTGAAAAGAAAGGCCAAATGAATAGGAGCATTATGCTTATTTTACAGTTTGTTTTACGGCTGTAAACAGAGGGAAGAAAGAAATGTTGAGTGTTTTGTGGGTGAACCCAAATACTGTTCAACTGTCTTTGCTCTTACTTGGCAGGTCTCATATCGGTCTGCGGCTCCACCACTTTGTCCACAAACTTTCCAAAGCCAATGGTGTAATCGTCCGACAGCTTCCTCACCAACGTAGCTAAACATATTCACCATCATCATCATTATCGTCACAGTAACTGAAGTATTTTATCCCTTCATCTCGATTTTTACTGATACAATATAGCAAAAGGATATTTCTTTCCAAAATTTCTCATGTGAAGTCATCCACATGTCATCTCACCCAGCTCCTTGCCCATCCTCTTGAGATTATCCAAGTCATCAGCCATGGAGTTGGAGAAGTCCATGAGGATGTAAAGGTCCAGGGGACCTTTGGTCGGGGCAAAGGCCTCCATATCCAGCACCCTCTCCTCTCCAGGAAGGAAGGACATGCTCATCAGCTGAGGGAAGACCTGGGACTTCTGGAGTTTGATGTTAATCGCCTCTTTCTGTGAAGGATGGCCAAGGGTGGAAAGGAGGCATGGGAGAGGAGACAGACAGAGGGACAGGCAGACAGACAGATAGACATAGAGATTGGGGATTTGATGGGAGGTTTGTCATGGGCAGGTAAGGGAGAAAAGAGAGATGACATGGAAGAAAAGATGTTGGGGGAATAAAAAAAAAACATGGGGATAGAGGAGTGAAGAGCAATGTTAACACTTTTCCTCTTGACAGGAAGACGTGACTGAAGAGAAAAAGAGCATGAAGGGGGAGAGGAGAGGACACTTACGCTCTCAATTTTCATGCTGCTCTTAGCTGTAATGACTGTGCTGGCACTGCAGCCCTGGGCAATGATGTTCTGGTACAGGTCACACCGGGGGCCTTTATACATCTGGATAGACAGGAGGCTTTATTAGCAAACTCGGATTTATTCATAAGGCCACTGGATCAGAAAAACACTGTGATGATTACCATTCAGCACGATGTATTTATAATCATTCACGGTAGCTCGGTGGTAGAGCATGCACTTCGGGAAATGACAACCCAGATGTTGCAGGTTTGATCCCACCACAGAGCATAAGGAAAGGCATCTGGCCTTAATCTCCCACACTGTATCCACTGCTGAACACAGATTGAGTTCTGATGCCTTCCTGATGCCCCATGGTGTGTGTTAGGCAGCGTTAAATGTGTAAAAAATATCAATTTTCCAAACTGAACACAATCAAATGAGTCGATAAAGCCCACCCTCCATGAAAGATATTTGAATTTGCTGTAGAATGAAGAGACAGTACACTGTAAACTCTAAATAGAATAGAAAAACAATACAGAACGTATCCCCCAAGAACACCATAGCAGCAATCATAAACGTGTATGGCTTCAGATTTTCTGCTTTCACCTCATCCGGGCAGTAGGCGCAGCCTTTCCAAGTCTGGAGGCATTTTGAGCAGGTGCCTGAACTGGCCGCCAAGCAGTGGTTTACTGTCAGAGGAATGGAGAGAGAGAGAGAGAAACACACACACAGAGAGAGAGGGGGGTATGAAAAGTCAGACTCACAGAAGCAGCAGAGCAGAATCAAAGCCAGAATACATAGCTAGAATACCTATGGTAACACAAAACAGAACTTTTCTCTTTTTTTGCACGTGTTCTCACTCCGCCGGTGTTCTCAACAAAACCCACTGAGCTTTCCCCACAGCGTATCACGGGATGTTCAATGTCAGGTGCTCCCTCACAAATCCGAGAGAGGGCTGAAATACTACAACTATATTAACTGGCTGAGATTCACCGGCAGTCCGATGTAGGCATAGGAATGCAGAAAAATATAAACTGAATTCTGATGCGCTTATATTGGTCAGTATTAGGGTTTGCCTCACCATTCTCAGCAAAACAGCTGGTGAGTAGGACTGCTAGAAGGCCCAGCCCCACAGAGAGACGCAGTATCCATCTCCCCATCTCCTTCCTGCAAAAGACACACACACACCCAAAAAACAGTAGAGAATCACGATGAACTCAATTTTCTTGGAGGACACCAACCGTTAAATGTATGTGTGTGTGTGTGTGTGTGCGCGCATGTGTGTGTGTGTGAAAGAGAGAGAGAGAGAGGGAGAGAGAGAGAGAAGGCATTATCCTTTCTGGGGATGAATTTGACATGAATCTATACAAGATGTCCCAGGACCAGGAAAAAGTGAACCAACACATTCACCATCCCTCTCACCCCCACCTATCCAGGCATGACCGACGCGACTGGTGGGTAAGGTTTTGTAACCCCAATTAAGGCGCAATTTCCTGGAAACCCATCAGGCTGCACTGGCAAAGCACTGCTTTCCAGCTACCTCTGTTGTCAACAAGAATCTGCTGGTGTATGAATATCATAAATAATAATTCCCTTGTCAATCCCACATGGGGACATTTGCTATTCTCTGCATTTGACCCATACTATTATATAGGAGGAGTAGGTTGACACCATGTGGGACTGTTAGGTGTTAAGTGTCTTGCTCAAGGACACATCAACGTGCTTTCTGCAGGACCAGAGATTGAACCCACAACCTTCTGATCACCAGACAACTACTCTACCCACTGAGCTATGCCTCCCTTTTGAGTTGTTTTGTTCTCCTTTCCTGTCTTCCTACGTCTCTATCCACCACAGCAGACCAGTGGTTAAATCTGCATTACTACTAGGTGTTTTTGTCCCTGTTTGACCGTGGAAGCAGAAGACTTGGACACCATTTTAGGTCTTATATATAGATCGTATCAATGCGGGTCCGTAACGCCATCACAAACAACGCATATTGCATCCCCTGTATCACCATCTATCTTAAATCCAGAAGAGACGGATGTCCTGATTTTATGGACACATCTGAACACCTTTTGAAGTATTTGTATAATTTTATGGAGGAACTTTGGCTGAGGCCCAATGCAAAAGACCTCAAGGACAGAACCCAAAAGGCAAAGATGTCTGCTCAACAAAGGAGACTATGAGTGGACAGTGGGCACTATGTGGCCATTGTGTCTCAGTAATTGTCCCAGTGGGCTGATCGTGTGCAGATAATGTGGGGTTTCATGTTTTTCCCTACAAGGCCCCCTAAACTTATTTATCACTAAAATGAAGGAATGTCTCCTCTTGGTGAGCAAGTGACCTGATAATCTTAAAGAGACAGGACACCAAACGTCACACTCAAAAATGGACGTTTCTCCTCTTACCTGCAAAGCTATTTCTCCATCTAGATGTAGCCAGTTTTGATGTTATCAGCCGAAGAGATGTCTGCCATTCTCTTTACAGCCAATATCTCCAAAACTCATGAGCTTGCAGCCAAAAACAACAACAACAGAAGGACCAGCAGCATCACAGGTAAGAGGGGGTAAAACGCGTGTTTTTTGATTTTCGACTTGACTGTCCCTTTAAAAAGCCTAGCGACCGGGAATTCAGCACCTCCATGCTAGCTCCGGCTAACCGTAGCGCAGGTGTTCGTGTGAGGTTCTGTTAGCCCAACTACTGCGTATTCAGTGTCTTTCCACATTACTGACCGTCCCATTCATCACTGGCCAGGTTCGGACGGTGAAAGCAGAAAAAAGCAGAAAGTTCCTCCAGCACCCTGTTGTTCTGCCCTCAGTCCAAGAAAGACGACCGGTGAGCGGCCATGGAGACATTTTGTACATCGACGTCCGACTCAAGAGAAAGTACATTTGTAGACGAGTGAACACCCAGAAACGGACAAAAGAGTGGGATTTTTTTTTCCTTTGACATTTCTTCTCCTTCCCCTCGGTTGAAAAATGACCAAGTTAGGTACGGGAGACGTTGAGGATGAGTTAGCCCTCATTGACGACCCGCCAGGTGAGCATTCCATAAGTGGGCGTGTGGGGACTGACCCTAACGTCATCGTGTGGGCGTGAACAGTAGCTTTATGGGGTCACACCCGGGGTCCTGCGCTTGACAACGGGGTCAAGTCACAGCTGTCCAGCAGAATCCCCGCAGAACCCGACGCCCCTGGACGTGAGTTTAGGCTCGGTTAACCCCACCCCAGGTCAGGATCTGCGGTTCTTAGGCAAACCCTGTTAAAACACCAGATCACCTGCAGCGATAAATCTGTCCGCCCACAGCCAAGAGGAGCGACGAGGACCAAATCCCACTGCTGTGAGCAGCTGTTTAAACTGATGCTCGGAAAAACAACTGACTCAATCTCTGTGACCCCCCC